>CAKNXH010061807.1:8662-40115 GCA_932178445.1 Andricus quercusramuli | reverse complement strand
TTTTTTTTTTATAACCCTTGGCATTATAAATTCAGATAGAACACCCTCCTGATAAAACGGTACGCCGGCCTCTATTTATTATCAAATTTCTTTATGGGTTTACAAGCCTGTCAACGATGTGTCGGTACTGGTGCACGCGCACCATGATCCACCCTATCCGATCGGTATGGCAACATTACACCAGCTAAGGCTAAGCTGGATCCTCTCGTTTACAGGGAACCATCATAAAGTAATAAACGTACAAACACGTACGACCACGTAGGTCCTGTGTGTAAACACTTTCAGGACGTTTACAACCCCCGAGAAAATCCACCCCTGCTACGTTTACCTGTCCATGGGTTATCTGAGATTTTTACGACGAACAGTGTGTCCGTGTCACTTCAGAGGTTTGCGAGCGATAAAACGCTCCTGTTCGCGGGATTAACGTCTCTGTGAATCGCCTGGGTTCATTAGCCCCAAAGTTACACACACGGATCGATAATTGATCCTGTTCTCCCAGTTATTAACTCACGACACGTCCAACCCTCATTGTTTTATTTACTACCACTTCTCCGACCTCCCTTCCATATAACTTTAATGTTATTAATTTCTATTTTCATTCAAATTACCAAGATACCCATGCTGGGAGCTTACTATCTTGGTATCATTCAAACTGAATATCTCATCATTGATATTCGAAATTAGTAGAAGGTCTTCAATCAGGCAAATATTAAACTAAGCTTAAAGTTCTTTCTTGGAAGTTCATATATATCGGTAGCAAAGAATTAAGTTGGAGGGATAATCATAACGGGAGGTGAATGTTCAGGGGGCGGACAGATGTCAATTACCCGAAACCGAGTAAAAAGGGTGGAGGGCTAATATTATAGATATTCGTGTATGCATATTAGGGAGTGATTGATAGCGCTATATAACGTCGACGTATCGATATTCGATGCTGTTAAAATTTCATTATCGGCGTTATAATGATATAAAGTGCTGGGAGTGTAGAAAAGAGGATAAAGAGGAATGATGTTGAAGTACTGTCGACACTCGTCCTGCTGTCGATTAACTTCGTTAATAATTATTCGACATTACCCACGAGAGAGGCCTGAATACCATTGATATCCGGTATTTTCAATCAGATTTTAATCATCGCTCGTCGCCAATTCCGTCTCTCGCGAATAAGTCATTACTCGTCGTCACCTTCGTGTCTCTAAGATTTATTGAATCGTGGTAGAAGTGAATTGGACAAAATCAGGTCTATTTTACTTTTATAATTTCGCACATTCGGATTCTCAATTTTTAATTTGAGGTTTTCATTGATAAAAAGAAATTAGTAAATGAGAGCATAAGAACTTGGATTAGGAGAGATTCAAAAATGAAATGTTCTTCAATTTGGAATGGTGATTAATTTGTTAGTAGGGAAGTGAAAATGTAGGTCACTAACAATAAGCTTCAATATTCTATGAATTCCTTTAATATTTAAGTATATTTATTGTACTTAAAATTAACAAAAAAATTATTTATTTCTGTTTTAGGTGAGTTCAAGGTGCATTTTCATAGATAATCGTCAGTACAAGGTAAACCCAAACAAATTTACTTTAACTTAGATTACCTACGTATAACCGCTTTCATAATTAATCCAGCAATTACCGATCAAAATGGTAGTCATCCCAAAGGAAATTCTTTGGGAAAGATCAAGTACGAAAAACCTGAATTAAAGTCAATCCTGACTGTAGAACAAGAGAAAGAAGCAACCGAAAAAGTGGAAAGCGGAGATGGAAGATAGGCAGAAAACGTAACCGCGTGTAAATTCGTCGCGAAGGAGGTCGACCCACTGGTCGGTTGCAACGGTAGGAGATTTCTGACGGGAACGAGTTGGAGCGGTAATGCACTAATCAACCCCTTGGAAGGCGGATGTATTGGCGCTATAGAGACGGGCAAAGGGGTTTCGGTTATAATCGAAGGCTGCTCGAGGGTGTATGACTGGGGAAGTACGCAGATGGGTGGACTGGGGGCAGGGGGAGGGGGGGGGGTTGAATTCGAAGGAGGAGGTGGTGAATGGAAGGGAGGGAGGGTGAACTGGAAACCAGCGGCACATCTACGTCGCTGTTGTAGCATACACGATGTAAATTTTACCCGCTGCGCTGGTGTATACTCACACGATAGGGTGGAATCAAATCGATAGCTGACTAAGATATACCTATCAGTCTAATTGTCAGTTCAGAAAGACGGAGAGAGACACGGCGATCGGAAGAAGGGGGCCACGACGGAAGGGAAGGGTGCGACGGGACGAAAGAGGGTTGGGTGGGACGGAGGAGGGTGTGATGGGACGAGAGAGGGATATGCCAGGCATATAGCTTAATCACCCTCCCGTACCGTTCTTCCCCCCCCCCCCCCTTGTACCCCCTACCCCAAACAGCCCTTCTAGAACGTGGTACCGGCTCTCTCCAATACCTCCTACTCCACCGCCTCTTCCTAGAGTAGCCGGCCTTCCGTCGTCCAATAATCAATAATTATACTCAAATAAAGAGAGAGAACGGAGATGGATGAATCGCCGGCAAAGGGTTAGAACGAAGCACGAGCTATCGTATCGGTATAAGATACCGAGAGAGACGAGACTACAGAAACCATCTATCTATCCGGCTCCTTTCTCTCTCCGGGCCGCTATTCCTCTCTCATTCCCCCTATGTATATTTCTCGTCTCTCACTCCCTCACTTGACTCACCCTACTTCTTCCACCACCAAAGCCACCCTTTCAACCTCCCTTGCTCACCACTGGGCCTCTGTGTAGCTAGGTACAGACGAAACCCAGAGCGATGCGGGTTTCTGACTTGCTTGCCTCTCATTCACTCACTGATCAGGGCCACCGAGACTGACGATCACTTTCTTATACCTGCCGGGTATCCTTACTTTCATCCTAGCAACCCTTTTGATACCACGTGGATCCTCCGGGAAGTCTTGGCCCTTTTTCGCTTGTAAAAGTTTCAATTATAAAATTAAAATTCTGGAAGAGACTACAAGAATCGACGTGGCAAAAGCCTGAGCAGAAAGGTTGGGTTGATCGATGCAAAACCTGGCGAAAGTCGCGTGTCGCCGAGTCCACCCCGCCTAATTAATCACCCCGCTATCCAATATGGCCAAGTCCGAGTCGGCACGCGTTTTCTTCCCTGTACCTCCACCGAACGAAATTAATCGCGATACCTAAATCAAAGTCGATGACAGCGACCCCCAACGAGTAACAATTTCTGATTGAAGAGTGGCCTTATTCACGGAATCTATTCGTAATTTGTCGAAAGTAGGCCTTGCAATAAGTGCGAATTCCCGTAGTCAGTATCATGATAACAGATTCTCTCCTATTCCCTCATTTCCCAATTCACCCTTCGACACACAAACATAGCCCGTGTGAAAACAGCATTACAGGTAGATGTTGTGGAATGCACCCTCGAATGCGTAATGTGTGTCACTAATCATGTTCTAGTTAAACGCCACATTCACGAGCGGTGCGTTCACTTTCAACTCCGAGCGACAAAAGTAAAGGGGGTAGGTCATTCACCATGTGGAAAGGGGTAAACAACGCGCAGAGCGTAGACGTAGAGCGACCATGAGCAAGAAAGCGCCAAGCCGGCTGAATGGAGAAGCGGGGGTGAGTCTAAGGGAGAAAGAGACGGAGAACGACTGAGGGTGGAAGGGTGTCTGCTTTGCCACTTCGGAAACTCTTGTGAAGTAGCGGGAATTCCGGACTCGCGCAACCCCTGTAAGCGGGTCAGAAACTTCTTTCGTCCCTTCCAACACCACGACGTTGCCTGAGGTTAGGGAGCTCCCTCAGCATCCTTCTTCTTATTCTCCACCTACATCTCACTCTTCTCGCTGCTTTCTTTATTTGTTTTTACTTCTGCGGTATTTCACTTTTTTCTCTATTCCCTGAAAGCTCGCTCAAAAAGTTGGAGGCGTGATCCGGATGTGGGATTTTTTTACTAAATCCACTTAAAACTTTCATTTCTTGCAATATTTATTTTCATATTTATATTGTCTTCCTTTGTTCTACTGCTTTTAGATACAGAAAGCTATACTTAGACCTTGATGTATTTGATGATGAACGGATAAATTCTATCTTTAACCGAAGCTACCTTCGTGGATAAAAGATCCGTATTCAGAAGCAATTTAGCGATTATCGATGTGCCCGATTGCACGCTATTGACGGTATAACCGTGTCCTTTCTCCTCGTCTTCGAAGCTTTCTACCTGACAATTTCAGAATACCTATATTGAAATCCATACACTGCTTAAAATGGCAAACCCTCTCACCAATTTTATCAATATTGAAACAAAGCTCTAGCATTAACTTTCCTTAGATACACATTACACATCCAAGCTTTAAATCAATCATGATGATTGCAATCATGAATAATTTCTGAGAAATAATTCCAGGAGGTTTACCCTACTTGGTACTGTCCCTGATATTCAAGAGTCATTAGAACGGAGTTAAAAGTATGTAACCGTATTTTTTTCTTATTGATTAATTCGGTCTCTTTCATAACGACTCAATTATACTTTTACATGGCCGTTTCTTATGTACTTGCTCTAGGCTGAAGAGTATGCGATTGGCACACGTGGCGATACGACGTAGCGAGAACGATTGATTCGATCGGGTGTAAATTTCCTGGTCTCAGGAAGTTTATGTTTGAAAAGTTTAATCGATCCTTCCTCGATGCCACGTATTATCTTAACTAGTGCATTAAAACGCACCTATCAACAAACTTCCAAACTTACCCTCAAGTTTCCTAAACATTAGATTGTTTTAGGTTCAGTGTGACGTCATACGTATCTGGTTATTTTCAGTCAGATCGCAAACGCACACGAACACACTGACACCTATTCCGCCCCTTAACTAGGGTACTTTAAAGCGAACTAGAGCGATATTAAAATTAGAGATTCGTCATTGACGTCTGCGCAGGTAGTAAAGAGTCGCGAATACGGATAACATTCCAAGGGGAGGGGGGTGGTTCTTTCCAAGGGGATGCGCATGGACGAAGGTAATATTTTGAGTGAACGACAGGAAAAGAGGGTGGGAGGGTTGATGAAACGTGGATGATGAGATCGTAGTCCGAAGGGTGTTACGATAAGGGTTTGTAGCTCCGAGGAAACGAGTAGATCAATGGAAGGGTTGCACACCAGGGGGTACACTGATCGACGATAGGGAAATTTCGTTAGTCCCAATCATAAAAGGTGGAGGTGCCTCTACAAATCTCCACTGACTAGCACAAAGCCCCTGAGTGGAAGCAAGACTCTGAAACTAACGCTACCCTTCGAAATTCACCCTTCTGATGCTGATCGTCAATGAAGGTGAGGAGCAACCCCTACTGAAATACGGCTCTTCTAGTAACTGGAAAATGGTTTCGGGCCTGAAAGCACACGAAATTTTAACCAATCAATGAGAAGTTCATTAGCCTATCATGGGAAAGGTCCTCAATTGCTGATGAAATTCAACATTCCCTTTCCCCGTTCTCCTTACCAGGAACATGGAATTGAGTTGTATACTCATTTTTAAACATCGTCAAACGGATGGTATCAGATCGTTTATATTCACCTCTTCACGAATCCTCTTTTCTTCAACAAGGGCCGCAATGGGAATTTGAAATTATTGCAAAAACGAATCGATGCCAGTACTCCCTTTGACGAGGGTGGTTTTAATTGAAGAAGAACTTGGCTGCCGTAAAAAGTTTCCTGGTGTTGATGCGTGAGTGTGTACACACACCTGAGCGCTCTTACGTATGATACGTGTCGTTACTCATCCCAGCTATCCCATCCCACAGTTTCCGACCCCTATACTCCCGTCTCGCGCTCGGCAAATGCAAATCTCTTTTTCTCCGCGCGTCTCGGTTTTAAATGGTGTTGTCTCTTTTTATCCTTTTCCTCTTATACTTGTTTCTCTCTCTTTCATACGTTGCTTATCCGCCACCATTACCACTGCCCTTCCTTCGCGGCGACGCTCCCACACTCTTTTTGTCATTGTGGCTTATTCGATATATCGCCCCCCGCAAGCCACCCTCCGCACACGGGAAAAGGGGTCCGTGGACAGCGAGAGATATTAGAGACAAATGACAGTAAAAAATGCATACGTGAGAACGCCCTCGCTTGAGAGAATACTAATGCGACTTATGTCTCCTGAGGAGAGATAATTATAGCTGTAAAAAATCATTGGTCCTTCGAGTTGGATTTGAAACACCGACCAATGGATAAACAGAAAAGCAATCGTTCTCTTTCTAGTTTTATCGAAGCATGAATTTCGGAAATCTGTGGTTTCTCGTTGGGTTTCTCATCCCCTGGAAACTCGCAACTTTCTCATTAGCCAGGGCGACAATGCGGCAACGTTACGGGCGTATATCTGACGGAGTATAATAACGTGTGCTTCAGACGATCGGCAGTTGTCGTTGCGCAGCGACTCACACTCTCTATCCTCGACCCTCGGAAACCACCCTTTCACCCCTTCAGAGTTTCATTGCCTGCTTTGTGCGGGTGTATCGTTCGCGTTCACACCTACGATGCAAGCACTGCACACGGACACACGGGGAGTCGCGCATAAATGTCAGAGATTAGCGGCCTTGCATTTCGTATCGAGCATTTCTGTCAATATGCGGCGGCAGGCACAATAGCAACGATTCGAAAGCTGCTGATTATGAAATAAACGCTCGACTCGACCCTAGAGCTTGGCAGGCGTTTTCGACAGGATACCAGTCACACTTCTCAACGAAATAGCAACGAGGACTAGCTTACCACAAATCAGGAAACAAGTTGCTTACGCAAGACACTTTGGTACACATTCGTGCAATTCAAACAGCGATTTATGCATTTTGAAATATAGATCCTCGACGTCAAACGAGAATTAGTAATAAAACTTTTACATATGAATAATTAATTGTCTCAAACGAAACGGTTGTCAGTATTTTACGTGGTCTGCTTTTTGTTCCCTTTACTAGCTGTTACGAATTTTACCAAACATTACGCGCGGTCGAGCGATCGTCTCGATTCTCTCTCACTCTCTTTCTCTCTCGTCTCTCTTTCCTACCCTCTTTCCTTTCCCGTTCCGTTTCTCTCGTTTCAATATTTCTCTCCGGCGAATACTCCGACTAATATATGGCTTCTGCCGAACCGACGTACCCTACTGGGCATGAGTGGGTGGGCAAGTATGTATTCATAAACGTGTAGGTCCTCGTAATGCGAATCAGAGAGTATATGTGGTTAATATTAATTCTCGACTTCCCGATGGCTGATCGGGCTTACCTATTCGGCAAACTTGCAAAATTCACTCGATCGTGAGAATCACTTTTCCACTTTCATGCGGTTGAAAAAATTATTGGAAAATTATCGGGAAAAACTCGTGCCACTTGCGGAAGTCAAGCTTTTACCTTCTCAGCAATTTTAATTAACAAGTACTGCCCAATCATTTAAAAATGATTGGGTGTTTTGAGTACTTGAATATTTTTATTTAAAACCATGAATCCCAGAGGTAGTGAAACATAGAGATGGAAAGAAAGAGAAAGTGGAGGCAGCAGAACCGCGGGAAAAGGACTCGGGAGAGGGTAGAGATTCCAAAGCGAAATGATTCGAAACGTCGTTCCATTATAAAGGCAATATCGCGCGGTCGCAAGTCGTCTCTGCGCCGGTATTACAACTAGCCTTCATAATCTGATGTGTATTACGCACGACCCTTGTGTGTGTATAAATGTGTGCATCGAGACGCCCTGCATGTAGAAATGGTTTCGGGAAAAGTGAGCAGAGATTCACCCTCCCTCGGTATCCTCTCCGCCTCCGTCGCTGCTCCGCACTCTCGTAATAAGCATAAATCCTCAGAGGCTTATCTAGCGGCGCCCAGATGAACGCTAAAATAAAATATCATACATTTTACCTTTACCCTCCCTGTTATGTTACGACCATCTCTTTTTGTCCTTCCTCCTCACATCTACCATTATGTACCTTCGGCGATAGCTGCTCTTTCCACCCTCTTTTCCTCCATAAATAGCTATGGAAGACTCAAAATCGAATCTTTTTTAAAAACAAATAAAAGGCCAAATCAGAGATTGGACAGAACTTGACACCAGAAGCGTCGAGGCATTGAGAAACTTTGGTCGAAGACGCGTTAGAGTCGGTGTAATGAGGCGAGATACATTCGGCTCCGAAGGGTGACTGGGAGGTGTGTGAAGGTGGGAGAGTTTCACTTGCGAGAAAGAGAGAAAGCTAGTTGACGAGGGAGAGAATTTCGAGTGGTGAAGGGAAGAGAAAGGGTTTAGCTCGAAGCCCGATCAGTCATTAGACAAGTGGGTATTCACATATATCGAGTTGTAAAATCGATAGGGGTGTCCGTTAGCCGTGTATCCTGTAAGAGGGTAGTTTGGTGGGGATGAGATGCGAGTTCCGCACACCGGCCACCCCCTTGATCCACCTCGCGTACCATCACGAATCCCTTTCTCTCTTCCTATATTTCCCCTTCGACCCCTTTTGTTGCTTCGACCCCCGCAGTCCGCCGCCTTGGCCAACGACCACCCTCCGAATCCTCGTGCTTCCTTCTGTACTGGCATCCTCCTGCCACCGCACATATCCAGTCCTTGCATATTAATCCTACCCATAATTCCCACTTCCAGTTTCGGCAACCCTTCGCTCGCAAAAAGAGAGATGGATAAAGAGGGAGGAAGATGAGAAGGCCTCCTATCGATTGGGCTTTCTTTCTCAACTCGGCTTTTAATTGGCATTCTCCTGCGGCGAGAAGAGAGAGAAGTAGAGACATCAAGAGTAAAAGAGAATTCAAGAGAGAGCAGGAGAAAAGCCACTGCTGGGGGCGAAAGGGTTGTTGCTTTTGCGAGAGTTGCAGATACCTGCCAGCGTACTTTTACCCTGATACCTCAGGATTTCGCGACTTCCGTAACTCTGCTGACCATAAAGAATAACCCGAATTCGCTCAGGGAAAGCTCCCTTCTTTGTTGCCGACATTCAGTGTAAGCAAAAAAATCTATTGAACAAATCTAACAAGAGAATGACTGTGGAAGAGTTTTGGGGATATGTTTATGTGGCTCGGTATGGATGGGCCAGTGCGTCGTAAAATTAATACCGAACAAACGGCCATCTTGCTCTCTATATCTGCATATGCTGAGGGGTTCTAAAATACGCACATGTGTGACCTATTGGACGAACGTATGGATGGTCATGCGCGTGACTGTGTGGAGCATATAAGTGTCGGGCTAGCCTTTCTTGTGTGTGTGAAGATTGATTATACCGCGGGAGAAAATGTGATCAATAGCTCGACAAACAAAAGCCCCGACGCCCATAATGCAAATAGCAAAAATCACGGAGGATTAGGGCCCCACCCTTTCGCGCCTCATGCTGTCTCTTTTTCACCGCAAGATAACAATGGCCATCGGGAACCAGCTTGAACTTATTATGCCATCGGTCGCACGACCTTTCGCGACTTTCCGTTCTGGTCACCTTTCGCGTTTATCCTTTGTCACCTCTCCTTTCGTGCATCATCCTGGATAAACGCTTGGTTTTAGACCTTCGTAAAGAATATTTCTTTATGTTTTTTTTTATGCTATCAATTGTTTAACTTAGTTCCTAATTCCCCTTGTGGTTTTGAATATTAACTTAGTACAAACACATGTTTAATTCTGACAAAACAAACTTGATCTAAAGTAACATTTTATTACGCCAAGCCGTACCTACTTATCTATAGTTCCCCTCAATCATAATTGTTTACAACTGTGTGACCTGGGACTATAGTCTGATATCAAGTTAACCCCTATAGGAAAGTCAAGTCAGACACCCTCGATATAGATTCTCAATATAGCTCTCTGAAATACAAAAAAAGCCAACTCCACTTAATAATTTATAATCTAAATCTCAAACTGCATGAACCTAAAAGTGGTTTATTCCTCTCGACGCTGTTAAAAAATCCAGCGACTTTGGTGAGTGAAATTTAAAGTGATCCACTGCAGGTCATCGCGGGTCGTCGAACAGGGGAGTATTCACTCCACCTGTCTTGTACAGAGGATCGTTGAATATAGCCCAAACACCCCACCGACGCTAATGGCCAGAACTATTATCAAGTTTGAGAACTTGGCCACGTGGACGTCGGGTGTATCGAAGCCGATGTATGGTCTTTGGTTGACAAATACCTATAACTCGAGCACACGTCGCTTATATTTATCGATTTTGAATAAGGTGAGGTCAATCGACTCTTGACCGGCCCTCGATTAATAAACTAACGAATAAAAAACACAACCAAGTTTTAGTGTTCGCCAAGGCTCTTCGATTTTTAGTATATAATGCTGAAAGAAAGAGGTTTTTGATTATCAAAGTAGTCAATCAAATTTCGAATAATAAAGATTTCCTGATGCTGAAAAACTGTCGATAAGTACTGGTTTATTGGTGCCAACGAGTACTTACGTGGCATGAAGCAGAGGGTGTACTATCACAGGCAAGCTACACGTGGAAGTGTTTCAAGTGGTCGATTCCAATTGATCATGCATTCGCTACCCGTCCTTCGATATATGAGGTAGTGGCTATAGAGAGCACACAGTAATAACGATGCTAGTCTCCGTGCTTATAACCGTACGGGAAACGTACAATTTTTGCACCCACGCGCCACGTAATACCGATATAAAGCTCTTAAGAGTCATCGGATCTCGCGCGCGTCATTAATAAAGCACTTGTGTGAGCGACGAGGCACGTCATCAAAGAACCATCAAAGTAGATGCCGTCAGATGGAAAAATCTGCTCCCAATTATCAGAATTCAATTTGTGATAAAAGATGAATTTTAATCAGGTCTTGTTTTTTTGCTTCTTTATTTGATCTGATCCCTCTACTAAATCTTGTTCAGACAACACTGAGGGGATTTGGAAATATCTTCCAATAATCAATATTAAATTTATGCAAGCAAAGTGGTAAGCAAGGCCAATGAATAAGTAGGAGGTCGCCCATCTCCTGATTCTTGATTGGCATTCTGACTCGTTCGGACATCGTTTAATTGAATACCCTAGATAATTATATTCAATGCCAGTAATTAATGCTCTTACACCAGTTCCTCTTGACTGCTATGCATTTTCGATAAAATTAATAATGGATAAGCTCCTTAGGACGCCAGGAGAAACAGGAGGGTGAACTTGAAATAGAAACTGGAGGGATATAGTATTCTGTAATCATTTACTCTACCTGGCGTATAAGAAATTAGCGAAATAGTTTTATCTTTGAATATTATTTAATACTTGGATTTTGTTTACAGATCAGTCAGCTGGTTGAAGAAGTATCCAGGCTTCAACAGAGTTTGCAGCGGCTCCAAGAAACGAGTGCACAGGCGACGGCGCGCCTCGAAGAGGAACTCGAAGCGCGCCGACAGCACATCAGCAGACTAGAGAGTAAGCTAGAAAGACAGAGGGACTACGATGACCTGAAACGAGAAATAAGCGTATTAAGGTCCGTCGATCTTTCGCAAATACCGACTGGAGAACCTGGAAAAAGCCTCGAACACCTCCTTATGGAACGTTCAAAGGCTCTCCAACAAGCAGAGAATCTCAAACCACCAAGCACACCTGACACTCTAGGTGAGTTGACTATTCATCACAGAAAGGGACTACCTAGAACTAGTGCTGATTCGAGCAATCTAATAATTAGCGTTCATTGCTAATTTCATTTTTGAAATAACCTTGATGCTCTTGTTTGAACGCAATGATACTGATTATTCGAACTTCACTAGTGATAGATCCATTAGAGTAGATGCGTGATATTAGCCATTCCGATTATATAGGAAAAGGGAAAAATGTTAGATAGAAAAGGGGACAGCCCTGCGTAAGCTAACTAATTCCTATGCTGCTGCTCTGATCTTCGGCCCTGACTCTCTCTCCGAGGTTCCGTCGTTACGAAGCTTGATAACGGGCCAAACGAGTCCTGATAGTTAATTTAATATACAAAAGACAAAGACCATTATGAAAAACTAAAAAGCTTACCCGAAATAACCCCGCTTGCGGTTGTGTTCGAACTTTTAATTTATTTTTCTATCTACTTCTCACCTACTGCCCATCGATCTCTCTCAATTTTGTACCTCAACTAAATTCTCACAATATCTTTGTTTGCTCGCTCTTGCACGCTCTCTCTCTCTCTCTCTCCCATACGATCTCTCTTTTTTTGTCTCTAAATCTCTCTCTTTCTCTCACTACGTTGCTTAGGCTGCACTTTTACCTCTCGAGCCGCTCTCTCCTCTCCAAAGTATTTTTGCAGAGACTATAACCCAACCAAACACACAAAATCCGTTGCCAATTCCACAAAAACCTGCCTTCCCCTCCAGTCTCTGGAGTTCCGACCACCTCGACCTCGACCCTTCGCCCGCACACAACGCCGAAACGCAAAACTCCGCGCACGCAAATTTTTTGAACGATATTCGCAATATTTGCACCGGTACCGGGCCATTGTTTCGGGTACCGAGTTCATTATGAATCGATCCGGAGGACAGCGGAAGAGAGACGGAGAGGCAGAGGGAGATACTGCAACGTCACCCCTTCTGAATCAAACCGACTAAATCCTCGCGTCTCCTTCAACCTGCATCCCATTCACTACCAAACTCTACCTACCCCCTTTCATTGCCCCCCCCCCCCGCTTCCCGAAAAAGCCAAATCTCGGAATATCATCGGGCATCGTGTACCACTCAAAGCCTTTCCATTATCAATCCGCTCTCGTTTTGCTATTGAAGATTTTCTAATTCAAGATTAATGGTACATGATGAACAAAATTTCGGTGTTTCAAAAAGAGAGTGTCGGGATCCGAAGTGTTCGATCAGCTAGGCAGAATTGGAGGTCGTCCTCTCGAAAGTAAGATTTACTGTTGCTGTGTTCCAAACTCATTTTGGTGAAAGGACGACCTCAGAACAAGGGTTCGTTTTGAATCGTGTCATGTTGTTGACCGGATCCCTTGTTTTGTTTGGTGGTTGCAGGTGGACTATCGTCACCCCTGCAGCGTGCCACGACCGCCTCGCCCCACGGGGTGGTAAATGCACCACCATCATCCCTTGTATCCTCCCAGACAACACTCCCAACTCGCTCCACTCCGACACCATCTTCTGCCACATCAACGAGCTCGAGCCTCCTTTTCCCACCACCTCTCCAAAATGTGGAGACCTTCGGTTCCTTCCTCGGCGAGGAGATTGTCGCTAACTGGAGGCGATCGCTGGAGAAAACGATCATGAGCCAACAGCAACCACAGCAAACGTCACAAACTTCCCAACAACAGCAGACACAATCTACTATTCTAGGACTTCACCCACCTTCGACGCCCAGTAGTCTAAATCATCTTCCATCACCAACAGATCCAATCTCGTCGTCCAACACGCCAGCCAAGTCGAGCACACCTCTGGGTACCACACTGGGTTCCCTTGATGCGACAGAAAAAGCCTCGACGCCGGTACCAGGTCACGAGACACCAGCACCACCTACGCCCTCATCAACGGCCTTGACATCTCCTCCAGTCACGTTACCACCTCCGACATCCGCTGCGGATTCTATCGTCAATGGAGGAAGTATCGGAAGTCTGAGCAGTCTTGGAAGTCTCGTAAATCTTGTACCACCACCCAAGAGCCCTGCAGAGGAATCTTGTCACAACAACAACAATAGCCATCATCTAGCCAACAACAATAACATCGGTGCCCTCAGTGTTCTGGATAGCCTGAAGGGTCCCTTTCGATTCGACGACCGGACGCATCCCTTCAGATTTGGGGACGAGTTCGGTGCAGCTGGAATGGCTGGAAGGCTTGGAGAATCTCTTATTCCTAAAGGAGATCCCATGGAAGCTAGACTTCAAGAAATGCTGCGGTACAACATGGACAAGTATGCTTCCCAGAATCTGGATACGTTAAACATCGCGAGGAGGGTTCGTGAGCTACTCTCGATACACAACATTGGTCAGAGACTCTTCGCGAAGTATGTCCTTGGTCTCAGTCAAGGGACCGTCAGTGAGCTGCTAAGTAAACCAAAACCTTGGGATAAGCTGACGGAGAAAGGAAGGGACAGTTATCGAAAGATGCACGGATGGGCTTGCGACGACAACGCTGTTATGCTGCTCAAGTCTCTCATTCCCAAAAAAGGTAAGATTGTCTCTCTCTCTCTCTCTCTGTCTGTCTTTGGTTATCAATCAGATAAGTCACTGGTCGATATTCTTGCAGATCTAGTGACCTCATTCAGCAATTTTTTGTAACATGATCCGCAAGATTTCGACCAGGGCCACTGTACTCCCTAAGATTCTGTCGCCTCGCACTGCCAATCATTAATATTTCACTGATTCACTAACCATACGTAACTTCTACTGGTTTCTCCGGGACTCGTTGGGACTTTTCCTAATCCTAACTGCACGGGGCTAATGATTGACATCAGCAGATAATGACTGACAGGACGAAATTATTGTTCAGACTTGATTTCGAAGCATCCCCTAGGCTGATTACATCCTGCTTGGTATTATCGATTTTTGCCGCGTTTAGCAGCCATATTGTTTAGACTAATAGCTCTTGGGAATAGAAAGCGAGGGTTTAGACTGGATAAGGGTGGGTTGGCAGGTTTCGCGGAGAGAAGTGCAGGAGAGGAGACTCCGAAGAAATTCCAGCAGCGGCGGTCTGTATTTACGCGAGAGGTAATTTACACTTTTGCTTGATTGCGCGAGATCTCAAAGGTTATTGCGCTTAGCCGGAAGTCATCGTGACGCCCACTCAAGTGGTTCTTCTTCTCGATTCTGTCTAATTCCTCCATCCTTGCTTGGCGAGTAAACGGCCCGACAGATAGAACAATCCCCAAGCGGTTGTTGAGGTTCAACTAGTTTTATCTGCTTAATCTTTCTGATTCGTAAAAAAGACTTCCGATTTGTGAGGAAACCCTGAAATAGAGATAATTACATGTTACTTGAATCCGTCGAAGCGTTACAAAAGCGAAAACCTTGTAGGAGTGACCTCGGAATGCGTCAGCCGTAAAATTACAAGGGCAAACGACAGCGACTCTGGTGCAGAATAGCCATCGAACATGTGCACCGAAATGGTACCCATGTAAATTCGGACCCTCTGAGGAGGGTCAACCAGAATCAGAAGGATGGATCCGATTGACCTCATGACTGCTGCATTTCTAACTACGAGAACTTTAGATAATCTAAAAGTTAAATAATCAAGTTTGGAAGCCTGTCATTTTATAGGTGTCAACGATTAATAGCCCGGATTATAAATAACTTCATCTTAAAATGTCCTCCCTGGATTCTTCGTCCGTTCTTCGGAGCTAATTGTTATGAGGTTTTTGTACCCGGGTTAGTCTTACAGCATCTCTGTAGATACAACGAAGCACCGAGACTCAATAGGATAAATATGCCGAAAGCTTTGTTCGCAACTTTCATAATCACTTATGATTTATGAGCAAAAATCATAGGCTTTAGTCGTCCCTGAATAGCGCAAGGATGTTGAAGGCGTCAAAAAGATAACTTCTTCGACTAAATATCCTGCTCATTATAGCTTGAATCACTCTCCGGGAAGAACAATGATTACCGATCTTTTCTTAATATTCTGTGACATAAAAGACATCCAAACCCGCTCATAAATCATCATAACTTCATACTATAATTTTTGGCATTTGATGCAGTTGTTTTACGACTTTCTATGACTTTATGTCTGCTATCATCATGGGAATTCGTATTCAACGACCTCCAATCATAGGGTGTCAACCAAGGTATTTTCCACTGTCTAAGCAATCCTGTTTGTGCTTTTTAATTGCGCTTAGAGCTGTTAAGGTACACGGAATGAGGACTGCCAACTGCGCGTATTTCACCGTCAATTACGGCACTCTCGGAATACTCATACTCGCAACTATCGAGTGCGAACGAGTTTCATTTCGTTCATTAGCGGGCCCCTGATTTTATCGGATTTCTAGCGTCGGTTGGTGCTCGCGTACGTATTGCCTTCTCTCTGCTTTCCGTTGCCAACAATGGCGACGAAGCGGGTCTCTCCTCAAAGCGTCCCCCCGCGAAGGCAACAATTGGCGAGTTTCTTAAGACTGCGGATCTATCGGTCGCATTCCCACGAAATTATACCACATTTTGTAACTGCGTATTGTCAAGGCGCGTCGTTGTGTTTCGTTCACTCCTCATCGCCACTTTTGCTGGGTATAAGTCTCTTTATCTACTCAAATATCGCTGCAAATTTTCTATTTATGCAAGAAGATACAAAAATTATGAAATTATAATCATGTTCTAATTAGCTGCAGGATTCACATGATTGAAAACCAAGTTTACGTTCGTATAATCAAAGACTTAAATGACTCGTCTGAATTATTTTTATTTGTGCGGCATTTTGCCAGCAAGAAAGTAATGACGTGAAAAGTAATAAAATAGAAACGACAAATTCTGCCTAAGGGGTTTAATAAGATAATAATTGCCTGCAGCAATATGTAGCAAGATTGGCAGAAGTTGAAATTACCATCATTGGTAAAGCATTGACCACTCCTTTGATTGGGCGAAAACGGTCGTAACTCTACTTTTTACTAAACTCTCTCACGTAAACCTACTCTACTAGGAATCAGTTCGAAGTTTCTTCATTTCCAGGGGATTTCTTCACATTAAGAAACAGCATCACACCTGACAAGAGCGGTAGATTGCGCGCACACACAAGTGTCACGCAGACAATTTTACGAGGAAATAATTGCCGCGAAATATGATTTCCTTCACAACTCTTATTGTTCGTCTTTCGCGCGGGACCCGCATTGTCCTCTGACCGACCGATTGTTTCCTTTCATTCTGTATTCCACTATATCTCGGCTTTAGATTCGATGCGTCGGGCGATCGAGGCGCTCGAGAAACGGTCCGTGACGTTTGTAATAATTATGTTATTAATAACGTTTCGTCATCCTGCGGAAATGGAAATCGGCGCAGAAGTGAGTCATCGAACGCGTCGGTTCAACCGACCGTGATCCATGTACACGCGTTATTTATTATTCTTCCTCGCCATTATAGTTTCTTTATTGTTTATAGCGCGGAACGCAAATCGCTCTGCCTTTTCATCGCTATTCGTGGAAAACGAGCAGACACGATTGCGTTCGATCATGATAAGTTGCGCTTATATCGCCGAATAGCGATAGCGTGAGAGACGTTGACAAAAGAGATGGTAATGGGAAAGTCTTGTCTTCATTCTTTTTTATCATGACCAGCGAACACAACTGTAGCTAAGTCAAATGCAAGCGAATTTAAGGCAAAATTTTACGATTCAAAATCGGGACTCTTGCATCCATTGCTTTCAGAATCCCGTCTCTCGGAACTTTCCGGTCCGAATAAAACGACCACTTACCCAAATATTTGAATGGATCTTACAGAAGAATCGGTGTTATTTTCGTAGGAGAGAGGTTGATTTTGTACAAGAGGTCCTTGGATCTCAGTATTTGTTTTCTGGCGCATGCTATCGGGGTTGAAGGGGGATTGGAAATCAGACTTCGATGAAAATCGCACTTCTAGCAGCCATTGCTTTCCGCACAAGTAGAAGTCCGCTGGCATGGATTCAAACGTTGCGACAATGCACACACATAGGACAAAGGTACTTGCACACGAATATATGTAAGAGTAGGTACGTTATGGTTGGCTCCTTCGTATCGCGAATCTCCATTCTGCCGATCCACCATTCTCCGCTCCTCCCACTCACGCCTCGCATCCTTTTAATGCGACCATCGTGTAAACAAATTAGAATTCCAATTAAGAAAACAGAGAACTGTTCCACGCCTCTCGAAGCATTATAATTACCCCAAGAACATTTACTTTCAACACTGCTAATTGTTCACTGATTGTGGATTCATTACATATTCTTGTATGAAAAACATTTTCGTTTCTCGGCGATTTCTCGCGTCATTTTTGACGAAGAAAGGGAAATCAAAGATGGAATCGATTGTGATGCTGATTCGTGTGAATGTTGTCTGATTGGTCAATTAGAAGGAAAACACGTATATTCTTGTTTCGAGAGTATGGGGAGAAGACCGCACGCAGGATTGAGGCTCCTGGAGAGGATATTTTAATTGTCGGCGGAACACTCCTTTGTATTCACTCGATGTATTGATTTTATGTTAGATTAATTGCTCTTGATTTCGATCCCCATGAGGCTTGTTTTTACAATCTTGATTCGAAATCGTGCTCGAGAGCCTCGAGTTATCGATTACATTTTACATATATTGTACTCTTTATAATGATATTCCTCTTCATTATTATTTCCCTACTTACTAATTCACTTAATCTACAAAAATACTCTTGCAACACGTCCTATTGACTTTGGATAAGCTTCTCAAAAACCGAGGTCGACACTTGTCAACCAGAATAGAATAATTGATTGATTTCTTGGCACGTCGCAGAGAAAATGAGAGAAATATTTAAGTCGGCAGTGCGAAGTGAATATTTTTCAAATCTTTGAATCATGAGTGAAATCATACTTTTCAAAGATTAGAAATATTGAACATGAAGTCACGAATTTAGATTAAGGTTGGAATAATTTAATATTACCATGTGATCGATACAGATTTTAGGGTCTAGTAAATAAAACTTGTCACGCGAAAGAAAAATTTCCGAGAGCCCAAGACTCTTGATCTTGATTAATAGACAGATTACTTTGAAGATTAGAAACCTAGAAGGCTGAATCGATCGCTCAAGTTACTTTAAAGCACCAACTAATGGAAAACAATCATTTTCTACATTTTCCCCAGATTTATGTAGAAAATGATTGTTTTTCGAAACATGGTGGAATACCTCTTCAACCCAGCATGTTTATCATATTTCTATACACACCAAACCGAGTAAGAACGCACCACAAGTTGTGCCTCACCTGTAGAGTATGTTTCAGGCAAGGAGCAGGGAATGCCAGCATTTGCTCGTGGTCCTCAGGATGGTCCACCAGACATGAGTGACGAAAGACTAGCTCATATTCTTTCGGAATCTGGTCACCTTCAGATGAGAGGTGATCTTGATGTCTCAAACGACGCCGACAGCAAGAGTCCAAGTCGCGTCGGTTGCCCCAGTCCCTTCAGCAAGGACCGACTAGACAGCCAAAACCGTAGACTGAAGAAGTACGAAAACGACGACATTCCCCAGGAAAAAGTTGTGAGGATCTATCAGGAGGAGTTAGCCAAACTCATGGGACGAAGAGTCGATGATCTTCGTGGACCAAGGGACTTCCTTCAAAGGTGAAACATCATTTTAATACACCCTTTATTCAATCCTATTTATCCCGGAATCCAGAACTCTGACCATTCACAAAAGACGAGAATTGACTAGAGAAAAAAGTGATCTAAAAATAAAACGGATTTCCTGAAAGACAAGAACTGACATTTCTCTTAATAGATTATTAAAGACTAGAAAATGTTTTGAAAAGATGTCACTAATGATTATCCCACAATCAGTTCTAAAAGAAACGAAGAGAAGCTTGTAAAAAAATGAAGGAGACAGATCGACTGCTTACAATTGTCAAACGTCAAGTTTTAAGTCTTTCTAATTTTACTTCTCTCGAGATCATTAAAGTGAGGATTTTCGTCTTTGACTGTTATGATAACAAAGTAAATTCTCGGGATCAATTTTTCATTAGTCAGAATGGCGATCCATTCATTCCTTAATGAGGTGACTGTCCTTGGAAAAGTCGGAGTGAATTCACTAGATAGCAACGTTCGATGGTGACCTCGTTTCGAACTTTTTATGCTTTATTTTTGTCGTTCGAAGAAAACGCGTTGGTGTGAATCAGTTATCTCCTAAGAATAACGAGCGGTCTCTTTCAAATCATGTGAATCATGTGTAACATCGATAGCAAAAAACGAATGACGATTCAGCATGAATTCGATATTTAAGAAACTGTCTTCTCGTCCTTTCCATCATATGTCACATATTCCCAGAATTTTCGATAAATGTATTAAAAGTATCAAACTCAAAGAATTCTTACTCTAATGAATATCTCGATTGTCATTCAAATTTTGCACTCTCTTTAACATATTTTTGTATAATTATTGATGAATTATATATGTAGACTTGCATGAAAAGCTTTTCCTAATTCGATTCATTCACCCCAAAAATGTCACATGTCGATCATTGCTTTTAAGCAGTTTTATTTAACCCACTCAGAATCATAAAAAATGCATAGCATTCCTAATATAATCTCTAAATGTAATTTCATTTTGTATTTCTATTCAAATTTATAAAAAAAGGGTTAAATAAAACAATATTCCCTGACAAGAACCCGATTGAATTTTAATGAGGACAGCATTTAACGTCGATTAATCGTAGCGCGATGTTTCCGCACTTTTTCAGTGGCAACCCTGGAATTCAAGGCATGGAACGCACTCAGGATGATATTCGTATGGCTCTGGATGCTTACCATCGTGAACTTCAGAAATTGAATGTAGCCACTGGTCAGACTCCCACGTTAGGCGGACTTCCACTTTCTGGATTACCCAGCATCCTACTCCAGCAACAAGCTCTTCAGCAGCATCATCTTGCGACAAACGGTGGTGCTGGTGTTCAGGATTTAAGCTTAGGAAAACTGGATCCAAGAAATAAAATGATGAACGGAATCTCTGAAGAGGAGAAGGAAAAAATGGAAGAGGCAATGAGGCACGCTGGAAGTGCCTTCTCCTTAGTGAGACCTAAACAAGAACCCACGGGACCGCAGTCAACTCCTGGTGGTTCCAGTGCGAGTTCACCATTAGGCAATTCCATTCTTCCACCTGCGATGACACCTAGCGAAGAATTCGCTGGTGCTGCAGCAGCCAGCCCTCTTCAGAGGATGGCTTCAATCACCAATAGCTTGATAAGTCAACCGTCCACTCCAACTCACCACTCAGCTAATCAAAGACCACTCAAAGCTGTTCTTCCACCTATCACTCAACAGCAATTTGATATGTACAACAACCTGAATACCGAAGACATTGTCAAGAGGGTGAGTACAATAGTGTGTATCCAAAAAAAAACTTCTATCTTGCGTTGGTGCAATAGAAGTATTCCGCTACAATAGAGGCAAAAGTAAGTTAAAACAATCTTGAATTCTGTTTTTTGATTCCAGGTAAAAGAGCAACTATCCCAGTATTCAATTTCCCAACGGCTCTTTGGAGAATCCGTATTAGGCTTGTCTCAAGGTTCAGTCTCCGACCTCCTTGCAAGGCCGAAACCTTGGCATATGCTCACCCAAAAGGGACGGGAGCCCTTCATCAGGATGAAGATGTTCTTGGAAGATGACAACGCGGTACACAAGTTGGTCGCCAGTCAGTACAAAATCGCTCCAGAGAAGCTGATGAGGACCGGCGGCTACGGCGGCCTGCCTCGTAAGTTCAACTCAGGTCAATATAGATGTTTTGTTACTTTACTCATCGGTAGTTTGGGAGCTCTTTTGTCGTTTAGAATCAATAGTCACTTGCTGAACTATTGTACTAGAGCAGAAGATGATCTTACTCGTCATGATGAGCTTCGGGACTACAAAGACCAAGAACCATTCAGAATTCTAAAACTCGTCTTTTTTTGTCAATTTACAGCTTGCGGAACACCCATGAAGCCAATGCCACCGACTAAACTAGTTCAGGAGCAGCTCCAGAATGCAGCGAAGGCTCAAGCAGCAGCGCAGGCTGCAGCTCAAGCCGCTGCTCAGCATCAGCAGGAGAGTCAGATGCAGCTCGGACCACCTCCTCAGAATCCTCATCCTCAAATTCCTCAGCCACCACCACCGATGATGATGACTCCAACTGGTCCCCTTCATCCGCACGCTCAGCTCAACATGGAGCTTCAAAAGAAACAACATCAGCAACAGCAGCAAATAAATCTGCACTCTCCCCATCATCAGATGGCTCCCTCGCCCTTGAGATCTCTCCATCCGCACATTTCCCCAAGTGTCTACGAAATGGCTGCTCTTACGCAAGACCTCGACACCCAAACAATTACAACGAAAATCAAGGAGGCTCTGCTAGCAAACAACATTGGTCAGAAGATCTTCGGAGAAGCTGTGCTAGGTCTCTCGCAAGGATCAGTCAGTGAACTCCTCAGTAAACCAAAGCCTTGGCACATGCTGAGTATAAAAGGAAGGGAACCTTTCATCAGAATGCAGTTGTGGCTTTCTGATGCGCATAATGTCGACAGACTCCAAGCTCTCAAGAACGAGCGACGAGAGGCGAACAAGAGAAGGCGCAGCAGTGGACCTGGACATGACAACAGCTCAGATACATCAAGTAACGACACTGCGGAATTCTACCACTCCGCATCTCCTGGACCTGGTCCAGCTTCGGCGAAGAAACAACGAGTTCTCTTCAGTGAGGAGCAGAAGGAGGCTTTAAGGCTCGCTTTTGCGTTAGACCCTTACCCCAATGTCTCGACCATCGAGTTCCTCGCTGGTGAGTTGAGTCTCTCTTCCCGGACGATAACGAACTGGTTCCACAATCATCGGATGAGGTTAAAACAACAGGCTCCACATGGCCAGCCGGAGCCCCAGTCGCCGAGAGAACCTGGACAACCCTTCGACGCTGTGCACTTCAGGGTGCTGTTGAATCAAAAGCTCTTGGAGATCCAGAAGGAACGACTCTGTCTGGGTAATGTACCTATGACCTATCCCCCCTACTTCAACCCCAACTTGGCTGCTCTTGTTGGAAACGCTTTGAAGGAACAGTGCTCCGGCCTTGATCTTTCGATGGGCTCTTTGAAGAGGGAACCAATGCAAGAATTCGAGGACGATGACGGTGATGACGGCATGAGTAATTTAGGAAGCGAAGACTCCGAAGGTTCTGCGGGAAGTATGAAGCGAGAACATACGGAAACCCCTGCCCCCACGACTGGCAGGTCGAGTAGACGGAAACCTGCAGCTCCTCAGTGGGTGAATCCAGAGTGGCAAGAGCCAGCGAGGGCCGGCGACGAAGTGATCATCAATGGTGTTTGTGTGATGCAGACTGATGATTATGGCGTCAAGCGGGAAAGCGTGGAGACCGTCAGGGTTGAGCCAACTCCTGTTCAGGACAGATTTGAGGAAGACGCCCAGAGTGATGTTTCTTCAGTTTCCGCCAACAATGCACCTGACCGGGACAGTCCGCTTCCGAGTCCAAAATCGGGGCATACTAGTCCCGTGACGTCTCCAAGGCCACCTTCGGTTCAGCAGACGCAACAGTCGACGGAGGAGAGTCCAAAGGAGATCGTGAAACACGAACCCGAAGAGACGTGGGATTATTAATCAATTCCGTGTCTTTGTAGTTAAGTTTTTTTTCTAACGAACAAGCCAACGATAGGATTCGGTCACGACTGAGTCCTGCCTAGGACAGGGCATTATCGAGAGAGAAACCTGAATCAAGAAACACATTTTGGGGAAGAAACTCGTTTCATACATACTGAAAACCTGGATCACTCATCAGGTTGCAGAGGGGGCCGTTCCGGGTGGATCGAGCAAAATCAAAAGCTTATTACAAAGAGACTTTTTAAGTACAACGGAGAAAAAGTTTGTTGTTGCCGTCGTTATTCTAAAATGACGATTGTTGTAAATATTGTGAATCGTGAAAGCGCAGACAAGCTGTTGTTGCATTTACCACAAGATAGGCTGTTGTAAATGTAGCAAGACATTTTTCTCCGTCGGTAGAATGTGAGCAACGAACAAAGATTGAGGAAAAAAAGTGTCGAAACGCGCCTATTTTAATTCTAAGGACCGTCGAGTCGAAGTTTGCTCCAAGCAACGTTCGTTGTGATTCGCTCGAAATTCAAGAGAACCTTCGCGTTTTTAAACCAAAACAAAAAAAATCAAAGGGCGTGGGTTCTCGCAAATCAGTGCAATCTCCAAGTAAACAAGTTGTTAGATCAAAGTTATTATTAATTTTTAAAAGAGAATCTCGCGGGGTGAAAAAGGGGAACGCGCGAGACGTCGCATAATTGTGATTCATGTTATATCGTTTATATTGACCCTCATCCTCCTCCTTTTTAGCCGTTAAGCTGTTGACGTTAAATATTATATATATACATATATTCCCATCTCGAGTTTACGTATCTTCGTTTTATCTTGGTTGGTTGAAAGAACACTGGAAAAAGTCTTTTTTTCCTTCGTTCATATAACCCCTTCGTCCGTCTTGCTTGCCGAGTATTTATAACGAATTTTGCGCGAAAAGAGATATCGTTCGACGAGATCGCGCAAGAGTAAGACCCGTTACCAATGTTATTATTACTATGAGTATTGTAACTATCCTTGTAATTAGTTGTATAGTCTCATTATTATCAATTGCTATTATCGCGTCGATAGCGAATTGTAAAGACCTAGCCAAAAGAAGAGTCAGACTTAACGAGAATCGAACATTCGAAAGTTTTTTTTATTTTTTACTTTTAGATACTTAAGAGAACAATCGCCTTTAACTTGAAAAAAAATTTATTTTCCCTGAGAAAATTTGTCCCCCAACTTTTTTACTCAACATTTTTACAACCTGACAAAGTTGTTTTTTTCCTTTTTAAAAACAAAAAAGATAGCTTCTTTCTGCTGTAATAAGAAAATATTTTTTAAAGGTTTGCGGTGATTGTTTGAGGATGCAAATTTTTTTAAATTGCAATCAGTTTAACGATTACAGTCAATATTAAATATTATAACGATTATTACTATTGTGTTATCGAGAGACGAAAAGGCTTGAGAAGCCAATGTGATAGAGCTTAGGCGCGACGGTGGAGACAAGACAGAGCTTCGCTACCCCGGCGACGCAAAGCTTAGGGAGGCGCACCCGAGTTGGTAGTGCGGTTTCTTTAAACTCGCACATGTAAATAATTGTACAAAGTACGAAGGACGGACACGAACACGGACACAATGACAGGATTACACACGGATACACACCTTGTACATTCTACTCACTTATCACAACTTAATCCTCAATATGAGGAAGTTTACACTGCAAAAAGTTTTGCAGTCCATTTATGATTGAGCAGTCCATTTATGGTTTATATCAGACATGCCCAACTCGGTGAAAAGATGTTCCGCGTACACTTCTCTTTCTCCTGGAGAGCGGGAGAGTTGGTTAGACGCATGCGCGTGGTAGACGCGCGGAGAAAGAGAAGTGGACGCGGAACATCTTTTCCCCGAGTTGGGCATGTCCGATTTCATGAATTTTTTTCAAACTTTGGCACTTTAGGAGAACTTAAATTGAAGTCTTTACTGACTTCTTCGGTAGCGAAATTTTCTGCGGTGTAAAATAACTCATAGAAAATGTCCGCACGCGATTGCAGTCATCGGCAAGCGACGAAACGATCGTACACACGCGAATGACTTTAGGCCTAGAAAAAAAAAAACAAGAAACGATCGTCGAAACCAATGCCTAAAAGAAATTGTGAAAAAATTTGTGAGTAGTCCGATAAGCGGTTCGACTGAGAGAGCGAATGTCTGGATGAGTGTCGATATGTATAAATAGTTGGCGTGAATGAGAGACGGAAAAGTTAATGTCGCTATTACGAATCAAACTAGTATTTACCAGATTAAGCCACGATTAATCTCCGATTAAATTCTAGTCTGCAAAAGCTGAGTTCTTTTTTTTTTCTTCTTCTTCTTCTTATTCTTCTTCTTTAAAAGCGCAGAGAAACCGTGAAAGGGCATTGCAAAACGAGAGACCAGTGATCGTCGATGTTTTCTTTTTCCTCGTTTTAGTTTCTTACTAAGCATATAATTATTACAATGCAGTGTAACTGCGAAAAAAGCGATATCAGTGTACATACAGCGTCTTGTAACTTAATGATTCTAACTTCGCCTAGTAACAATAGAGGAACGTCCGGATTGTCAGACGATCGGCGTTTCGGGTCTTGCCGACACCGACCTTGGGTCGGACAAGAGAAACAAGAAACAAAATACGATCTCAGACCACTAATACCAAACTAAATTATTTAAATCATCTTAGCCTAAAGACATTCTTCCAGTTTTTCGATTGTCGATACAACAATCTTTCTTTTTTTTTTTTCGTATACGAGTGACGCTGATTCCGCACGTCCTGGACCCATTTTTTGAAAACCACTCTCAACCCTAGGAGTTCTACCATTCTCTACATTCTACCATTCTCTACATTCTACTATCAACCATTTTTTACATTTAGAATTTGTGTTCTTTTTTTAACAATCGGGTGTTTTTTTTTTATTTTTATTTTTGTAATGAGGATGATAATATCAGATGGAAACGGAAAGACTGAGAATAGGCAAGCGTTTCTGAAGTTTTTGTATGTTATTTTTTAATTTGATTTTATAATTTTTATTTTTACTTTGACTCGTAGAATTGAAGTGGTTGATGGGGACGAGACTTGAAGGCGGATGATGGTCTATAATTTTTTTCATTCGTCGAATCATAACTAGGTTCTTTGTAGATACTGAATAGGAAATAGATAAGACGATAGCTTTAATTATTTAAACGGTACAGCTTCGAAAGAAGAGTGAGGTGTATATTATATATTAAAGAGAGCGGAGACTCGTAAAAGGCGTTGCGAGAATTAATTCCGCTGGCGTCGAGATCGAGGCGAAAAATCATATCTTAAAACGTAATAATGAATATTTTACAAACAATAAAAAAGCATGTAGATAGAACATTCAGAAAGATTATGGAAAAGTCCCGTTGGCGCGTTTCGAGTGAAACGATTGCAGAGGTCTGATAACATTGTACGATCAAAAAAAAAACATAATAAAACGGAGAACAACAATAACGACATTGTCATCCAGTAGTGAAAATAATGTATTTAAAAGGAAAAAAAATCACTCACGCAGAAAGGAAGGATTACCTGCAGTAATAGTTTATTGATTTGTATTTTCATTTCGAACTGTATTATAGCTTAAAGAGTATCCTGTACATTGCATAAACACTATTGCACTATTGTTTTAAATTGTACGTTTATGATTATTATACGAAGATAAAAGAAATAAATAAGGTATACAAAATATTGAAGATATATGAGAGATTTATTGACGATCTAGCTTGTAAGGATCTTTGACATCTCCTTAATTGCGCGCAGCGTGTCTTGACAAAAAGTTTTATTCAAAATAAATGATAGCATCCATATCTTCCACGAAAAACAAAAAAATACAATCTACAATCGCTGGTTATCGATATTCATTATTGCCGTTTCGTAGAAGTTGAGACCGTACGCGATTTTTCTTCAGACGAGAAATTTAAAAAAAAAAAAAAAAAAAACGA
The DNA here is from genome assembly GCA_932178445.1 of Andricus quercusramuli. Classification (NCBI taxonomy): domain Eukaryota; kingdom Metazoa; phylum Arthropoda; class Insecta; order Hymenoptera; family Cynipidae; genus Andricus; species Andricus quercusramuli. Next base: position 12,967 of record CAKNXH010061807.1, on the reverse strand, counting down.
GCGTATCGATAAGTGGCGAATCAAAAGGGAGCTGAATGCACGAATTATAAGATTGCATTGGCTCTGAGGTGTTAATCAAGCAAAACGATCCTCAATAATTGTTACACTCGTCATTCTTTTTTCATCCAAGTTCAAAGTGCACGAGCAAAAGACTTCGTAGGAGAAAAAAAAACTGCGCCAGTCGGATGTAAATTTAATCGAAAGAAAATCAGTTATCTTTTATTCAATTATAAAAATGATAAGGACCTCGATATCTTGGATATTGTGAGACGTTGATTATGATATTGTTTATGTTGGTTGATTTGTAACAATTTTGCGTTGAAAAGTCAAAGTTACTTCGTAGGTGAATTCTGTTGGTGCACAAATCCGGATTAGTGAAGCACTTGTCCGATTACGCTACTCAGACAAAATATAAATGGAAGATTTTCTTCATTGTATATATCTATATATAATTATATTATTCATATCACTGTCTCCTTTGAACGATTTCTAAATTAAAAACCTGTATTAAACACGACACGAGAATTATTCGCTGTCCCCTCCTCATTTTTTCTTTTATTTGGTAAAATAATATCTAGTTTTATTTTCTCTTTCAAATTAGTCTTTTATTTATTGGCTTATAATTCAATGACAAATATTATATGTTAATCTTGATTTTATTTTTTATGAATTTTATTTATAGACTTTTTTATTAATACAGAGAGAAATTCCTGTCGATAAAATTTTAAGGCCAATTGGTAGAACTGATTTTTGCGGAATTTATCTTACCGACTGACGGTATCTTAAAAAAAATGATATATTATTACCAACAGTCGGTATTTTCTTTAATCAAAGTATGGTAAGTCCTTACCAACAGTCGGTTATTCAGAATCAAATTATTTCTAGCAACAGTTGTAAAGTATTGTAAACCAAATCATTTTTTTTTTTTAATTAAAGTGATTCTTGCTGTCCCGGTATGCAGAATTGTCGTATTTATCAATTTCAGAAATTAAAAATGATCCTTCTTTTGAATAAAAAACAAGGAAAAATATTTCAAGGGCTATCGGAAATCGGTCAAAAAGGGCTAAGCCACAATCAAAAATTGCGGAAATTTTGGTGAACCAAGACACCCTTTCCAGTTTATAGATTTTTTTTATGACAACATTTTAAGGTAACAAGTCAACGTAATTTTTGCGGAATTTATCTTACCGACTGACGGTATCTTCTTCCAACAAAATATAAGTATGATATAATACTACCAACAGTCGGTATTTTCCCTTAATCCATTTATGGTAAGTCATTACCAACAGTCGGTAACTTAAAATAAAAGTATTTTGAGTTTTTACCAAGTCAGTATTTTTTCCAATCAAAATATTTTTATCAACCGTCAATGTGTTGTAAATCGAATCACTTTTTTAAATAAAAGTGATTTGTATTATCCAGGTATGCAGAATTGCCGCATTCGTCAATTACAAAACTTAAAAATTATTATTCTTTTGAATCAGAAACAACGAAAAAATATTTCAAGTGGTCAAAGAGTCACAATTAAAAATTTCGGAAATTGTAAACCTTTCCAGTTTATAGATTTTTTTTTAATATGGAAAAAAAGTAGGACGCCAGTCGATAAAATGTCAAGGTAACAAGTCGACGTAATTTTGGGGGAATTTATCTTACCGACTGACGGTATCTTCTTTTAACATAAGTATGATATATTATTACCAACAGTCGGTATTTTCTTCAATCAAAGTATGGTAAGTCCTTACCAGCAGTCGGTAACTTAAAATAAAAATATTTCGAATTTTTACCAAGTCAGTATTTTTTTGAATCAAAATATTTTTATCAACCGTCAACTTGTAAGCCAAATCACTTTTTTAAATGCAAGTAATTTGTTTTATCCATGTATGCGGGATTGCCGCATTTATTTATTTCAGAGATAAAAAATTATTATTGTTTTGAATTGAAAAAAAAATATTTGAAGGGCCAAAAAGGGCGGCATTTGAAATTTCCGGCGAACCTGGCCGCCCTTTTCAGTTTATCTGGGCTCACCAAAAATATTGTATCTACTGAATTGAGGATATATCCTCCTGAAAGCTATTTTTTTAATTTGGTAGGAATATATCTACTGTAATTTTTATTTTAATTATTCTTAAATTTATTTTCGCTTACATTTCTAATTATATTTATGGATAGAAAAATTTTTCTTTCAACAAACTGTAAAGGTTGATATATTATCAACAGTCGGTAATTTACGTTATTAGAAGACGGTAAGTCCTTACCAACAGTCGGTATTTTGAATTAGTTTTTTTTCATAGATAGAGAAGAATGCTCTTTCAACAAACTATAAGTACGTTATATGATTATCAGCAGTCGGTATTTTCTGTAAGGTAAGCCCTTACCAACAGTCGGTATTTTGAGGTCAAACTGTACAGAATTTTTACCAACGATCTGTATTTTTTTTTACAGAAAATCCGTTTTTACCAATTACAGAGAATAAAAATTATTACGATTGATAATAAAAATTATTAATCTTGCTAATAAAAAACGTATTTTTTCAAGAGAAATTAAAAAGTTTCCAAAACTAGATTTTTTAATTTCGCGAAATAAATCTTGCACATATATAAAAATTAATAATAAAATAAGAAAAACGTGAAGCATTAAAAGGATGACTCAATGCGACTCAAAAATCTCTTTGTCGGTTTTCTATTCACATTATTAAATAATATTTCAATATTCAGATATTTAGGGGCCTCTTAAAATATTAAATAATTATTAACTTTTAACAATATAGTTGATTATTCAATAAAAAGATGAATTTTCAACCAAAAAATTAATTGTCTATCCAAAGACGAATTTTTAACAAGAAGATAAAGTTTCAACTCAGAAGATAAATTTAAAGTTTAGAGATTGGTTTATAACATAATAAAAAATGAATTTTTAACCAAGAAAATTAATATTCTACCAAAAAAGATATTTTTTTCAACAAAATACATGAATACTCACCCCGCCAGTTGTGTTTTCAACTCAAAAGATAAATTTTAAAAGAAAAATGGAAAAATTTAATTTTATGTTAAAACAATTAATTTTCAACCAAAAAATGAATTTTCAACAAAATAGTCGGATTTTCAAATAAAGAAGATTTTTCAGTCAATAAAGAATAAACATTTAATCCAAAATGTTAACTTTCTAAAAAAGACACATTTTTCACATAATAGTTAGGTTTTCATCCCAAATACAAATTTAAACAAAAAAGTTAATTGAAAAAAAATGGTTCAATCTCAAAGTAAAATAAGCGAATTTTCAACAAAAAAGTTTAATTTTAAACCAGAAAACAGAATATTTAAATTTACAGTGAAAAAATAGAAGTTGATTTTTCATTAAAAAAAATTTGTCAACAAAATAGTTCAATTTTCAAGCAAAGAACTTAATTGTCAACTAAAATCAGTAATCTTCAACCAAAGAAATGATTTTTAACCATTTGGTTGAATATTTAATAAAAAATTCAAAAAGTCAAATATTTAACAAAATAGATGAATTTTTAAACTAAAAGACGTTTTTTCGTCATGTTTGAACTTAGATATAAATTAAATTTTTTCCGCAAAATGAGAAATTATACAAGAAATTATAAATACATGAAATAACTTCTACATGCAATAATTATGGGAAAATAAAATAAGAAAAACATGAAGCGTGTAATACTGTTTAAAATACATACCTTTAAAATCTGTTCTTAACCTTATTAAGTTATCAGTCAATAAAAAAAATAAAATAAAGAACAAAAATTTCGTGCAAAATGTTTAATTTTCAAACAAAAAAGTCGAATTTTTGTAAAAAAAATTGAGTTTTTATCCCCAAATATGAATTCCTAATAAAAAAGTTAATTTCAAACAAAAGAGTTGAATTTTCGATAAAAAAAGAAGATTTTTAGGCAATAGACAACAAAAATTTCATCCAAAATGTTGAAATTTCTGGACAAAAAGACGATTTTTTTGAAAAACAGTTGAATTTTCAACCCCAAAATAAGGATTTTTAACAAAAAAGTCAATTTCCAACAAAAGAGTTAAATTTTCATCAATAAACGATTTCTCAGTCAATAGGGAACAAAAATGTTATCCAAGATTTTGAATTTTCAAGACAAAAATACGAATTTTCTTTAGAAAGAGTTGAGTTTTCAACGACAAAATATGAATTTTCAACAAAAAAGTTAATTTCCAATAAAAGAGTTGATTTTTCAACCAAAAAATATTTCTGAATCAATAGAGAACAAAAATTTCATCCAAACTGTTTAATTTTCAGGGCAAAAAGACGAATTTTACACACACACACACA
>CAKNXH010061806.1:5784-19726 GCA_932178445.1 Andricus quercusramuli | reverse complement strand
TTGTGTGGAAAATTAATTTTTTTTAAATGAAAATTTAACTATTTCATTTTTTGTTGAAAACTGATCTTTTTTAGTTCAATATTCAGCTATTTGTTTGAAAATTTATCTTTTTTAGTTGAAAATTTAACTGTTTAATTGAGAACTGATGTATTTTTTTTGAAAAATCGCTTTTTTGGTAGAAAATTAATCTTTTTGGTTGAAAATTCAACTATTCCAGTTGAAGATTCATCACTTTGTTTGAAAATGTAACAATTTTTTTGAAAATTAGTTCTGTTTTTGTTGCAAATTAGTTTTTTTTCTTTTTGGTTAAAAAATCAACTATTCCAGTTAGAGATTGATCATTTCCGTTGAAAATTAATGTATTTTGTAGAAAATTCATTTTCTTGGTTTATAATGCAAGTATTCCAGCTAAATATTCATCATTTAATTTGAAAATTCATCGTTTCGCTTGAAAAAAAACTACTTGGTTGAAACTTAAATTAAATTTGTTTTTAAAATAAATATGTTTTTTTTCTGAAAAATTATTTGTTTGAAAATTTATCTTTTTCAGTTAAAAATTCATTTTTTTAATTGAGAATTGATGTATTGTTTTGAAAAATCGTATTTTTGGTAAAAAAGATTAATCTTTTTGGTTGAAAATTCAACTATTTGGTTAAAAATTCCTCTATCTTTTTGAAAATCCAAATTTTTACTTGAAAAGTTAGGAATTTAAATGGTGTTTAAATTGAATTATATATAGTGCCTACATTAATTTTACCAAAATATGCACTGCATTTTAAGTACAAGTATATAAAATAAAAATTTGTTTGAATTATTATGCAAATTAATGGACATCAAGAGAAAAATTCAAGAAATCATTAATTATGTTTTTAGTATTATATAATTAATCGATCGTGCTAAAATATTTAAGAATATATTTTAATATTAATTGAATTCCTAGAAACTGAAAAAACCATTATTTATAATAGATTCGCAAAATATGCGAAATATTTGAATGGCTACATGCTATGAAACATTATACCTGGAAAAAACTGGGGATACCTGGAAAAAACCTGGAATTGTCAGGGAATTTTTTCCAGGATTTGAGTAGACACCCTGACTTGAGAACCTGGCAAAGTTATTGCATTTTTCTTTTACCTGGAAAACCTGTTTTAATTTGATTTCTAATTTTTTGTTCTGTTTGAAAGTAGAAAAACACACCTTTTAAACAATAGATTGTTCATTTTTTCACATTGGAAAATCACGACGTTAAAATTGAAAATATTTCAATATTTCTCATTTATTCTCTATTTTTTTCAACTTTATCAACAATTTAATGACATTTTTTCAAATCTAATGCTTTTTACTATTAATATATTAAAGGGATTATGAAATTTTATTAATTTTTATTATTTTTTTTATTTGATTTTATTGGTTCAAATTTGCCTGAGTTATCCAGCACTATTTGCACTGGGTTGCCGTAGATTTTTTTTTTTAATTGAAGATTTATCCTTTTAGATGACAATGCGTTTTTTTTCGGAAATTATTTTTTTTAATTGGAAATTTAACTATTCAAGTTGAAAGATTCATCCTGTTTGTTGAAAATTCATCTGGTTGGATGATAGTTTAACTATTTTGTTAAAAACTCATTTTTTGTTTTGTTAACAAATCAAATTTTTTAACTGAATATGTAACTATTCCATTTTTCATTCAAAATTGATTTTTTTAAGTGGAAAATTCAACTACTTGCATAAAAGTTGAGCTACTTTGTTGACATTTTTTTGTGACTGTTCATCTCTTTGGTTAAAAATTCAAATATTTTATTGACGAGCTGTTCCTTTATATTTAAAATTAATTTTTACCCGAAAATGTAACTTTTCATTTTTTGTTGAAAATTGATCTTTTTCTTATGAAAATTTGGCTTTATTGGTAGTTTTTTTTTCTTTTTGTTTGTAATTTCCTCTTTCATTTAAACTGCAACTGTTTGGTTGAAAACTAATTTTTTTGATGAACATTCATTTTTTTAATTTTAAAATTAATTTTTCATCCGAAAAATGCAATTTTTCATTTTTGGTTGAAAATTGATCCTTTTTAGTTGAAAATACGGCTTTATTGGTAGAAAACTAATATTTTTGGTTGAAATTTCCTCTTTTGTTTAAAACTGCAACTGTTTGGTTCAAAATTAATTTTTTTTCATAAAAATTCATCTCTTTGGTTGAAAATTTGACTGTTTTATTAAAAATTCATTTTTATAGTTAAAATTTATCTCATATGTTTGAAAATCCAACCGTTTATTTAAAAATTCATATATTTTATTTATATTTTCCGTTAAGATTTCCTCTTTTTGCTGAGAACTCTACTATTTTTGGTTTCAAAATTCGACTATTTGTTCAAAAATTTATCTTTGTAAATAGAAAATTCCAGTATTTGGTTGAAAATGTAATTATTTTCTGTTTGAAAATCCATCTATTCAATAGAAAATTTATGTATTTTGTTTTTTAAAAATGTTCTTGTTTTGGAAGTAAATTAATCTTCTTGGTTGAAAATTCATCTTTTTTTTTATAGAAGTCGTGTTTTCATAGATTATAAATTCAATTCTTAGGTTAAAAAGTCAACGATTTTGTCGAAAATTTAATTATTTTGTTGAGATTCCTTTTTTCTGTGTGTGTGAAATATCCACTATTATATTTTTCGTTAAGAATTCACCTGTTTGATAAAAATTCAGCTTTTCGTGTTGAAAGTCCAACTATTTTTGGTTGAAGTTTAATCTTTTTTGTTTGAAAATTCGATCCTTTGGTTGAAATTTCACCTTTGTAGGTTGAAAATTAAACTATTGTTGTCGAAAGTCATCTAATTTGGTCGAGAATTCAACTGTTTTGTTGAAAATTCGTCCTTTTGGATTGAAAGTTCAATTCTAATTTGAAATCGTTTTATTCTGCGTATAAAATATTCTATGTTAAAAATGTTAAATAAATTAAAATTCTGGCCTTTGAGTATTAATGGTCAGGGAAAATGAAGAATTGAACAGCAAAAAAGCAGGAAATGTCAGGGAATTTTGCAAACAATAACTTAGGTGCTAAATTAGTTTAAAATTCGTTAACTCAGTCAAATTTCAACCAAATCTAATTTAAAAAACTCACTACAACGGTAGCTTCGTGATTTTTCACTGTGATAAAATGAATAATGAAAAAACGGCTTATAAGAAATTTCGCATAGGCTTCTTTGAGTTCTGCATTTTCTACTATGCTTCATGAAAAGTATTTTTCACTGTAAAAAAAAGGTACCTGCAAAAATTAATTTTTTTTTGTCCTGGAAAACCTAGAAAAGTCCTGGAATTTTTGCTTGCAGAAAAGCTAGACACCCTGATTTAATTGATTTCTAAATTCAAAGGGAAGTGACAGGAATTGATTAAATTTAATTAATTTGTTTCTTTTAATTTCAGGGACGATGAGTATATTGGCCAAAGTGCAATAAATACAGTTCGTAAGATCAAACTGTACAGTGATAGTTTAGCTCGCTATGGAAAATCGCCATATCTTTACCCGATGTACGGCCTCGGTGAACTTCCTCAAGGATTCGCTCGCCTTAGTGCTATTTATGGAGGAACATACATGCTGGACAAACCGATCGACGAGATTGTTTTTGAAGATGGCAAGGTAATTAAAAATTTTTCAAATTCTAAATTCAGAGTGCACAGTCTTTCCGATATTCCCCTGCGTTTTCCCTTTTTCTCCTATTCTCGAAAAACTTCCCCCTTTTCCCATTAAATGTAGGATATTTAAAAATACAATTGTTTATTTTTTATCTACAAAATGATTTTATTCAAAAATAAAATATGCTGCCGCGAGTAGTGAAAGCTTTTCTTTTAACTTGCAAAATTATCTATTATAATTAATTTGACTTTTTTAAATTTAACCAATTTCAAACTAAACTATTTAGGATTTAAATAAAACATTAAAGGTAAAATATTTCTTCTATGAATCTATACAAATTATTTTTTAAATCAACATTAGTTATAGATTTATCAACATTTAAACAAACATATTCCTCTTTTTCTTAAATTAAGAAACCTAAGCTTTTCTTCAAGGCCAAAATGAAATCAGAAAATAGCCTTTTTTATTTAAAAATGAAAACGATTTTTTACTTAAAAATGTTTTATTCCTTTAATTTAGTGTTAATTCGGAAGTTTAAATTCGTACATTTAGAATTTTTAAATCGATACTATTTTTAGTGCTTACAATTAGACAATTTCAAATTATAAGCATTTGAAATTAAACAATTTTGATTTTGTAATATAAAATCATTTCTAGACATTTTAAATTCAACAATTTCTCAATTATCAATTGTATAGGTAATTTAAAAATTCATTTTTTTGTAAGATTCACCTGTTTGGTTGGAAATTCTTTTTTTTTTAATACTTTTTTCATCTGAAAATTTAACCATTTCATTTTTTATTAAAAATTTATCCATTACAAGTTGAAAATTCAATTGTTTCGTTAAAAATTTATATATTTTTTTGAAAATTCATCTTTTTGGGTAAAAAAATTAATCTTTGTTGAAAATTCATTTTTCTGGTTCTGAATTAATTTATTTCATTAAAAACTCGTCGTCTTTGGTTAAATTCCAACCGGCTCAAAATTAATTTTTTAAACTGAAAAAAGTTCAATTTTTCGTTGAAAACTAATCTTTTTAGTTTAAAATTCATGTATTTGGTTGAAAATTCGTTTTTTTTAATGAAAATTAATATTCTTGGTTGAAAATTCATCTTTTTGGTTGAAAATTTAACTATTTCAGTTAATGATTCGTCATTTTAGTTAAAAATTCATCTTTTTGTTTCAAATTTAACGATTCTAGTTGAAGATTCATCATTTTAATTCAGAATTTATCAGTTTAGTTGAAAATTAATTTTTTTCAGCTGAAAATTTAACTATTGCATTTTGGGTTGAAAATGTATCCTTTTTAGTTCAAAATTCAAATATTTGGTTGAAAATGTGTATTTTTTAGTCGAAAATTCGACTTTTTTGTTAAAAATTCATGTATTTCGTTGAGAAATCGTATATTTTAGTTTATTTCAACTGTTTTTGATTAAAATCTTTGTTGGTTAATATATAAACTGCGACATTTTTCGATCAGAATTCACATCTTTGGAATGAAAATTTAATTAATTGGTTGAAAGTTAAACTCTTTTCTTAAAAATTAATTTTTTGGTTGAAGATTCATAATTTTAATTGAAAATTCGTTTTTTCTTTGGCTAAAAATGAATTTTTTTTACTGAAAACTTAACTATTTTGTTGAAATTTTTTGCTGAAAATTAATGTTTTTAAACTGAAAATGTAACTATTTCCATTGAATATTCCATCATTTCAGTTGTAAATTCATCCCATTCATCCATATTCATTTTTTAACTGAAAATTTAACTTCCTTTTCGGTCGAAAATTCAACTCTTTGGTTAGATATTAATCATTTTGGATAGAAAATTCATCTTTTTTGGTAGAAAAGTCATCTTTCATAATTGAAAATTCGTCTTTCTTTGTTGGAAATAAACTTTTTGGTTGAAAATTCAACTTTTGGGTGGAAAATTAAACTATTTTTGTAGAAATTTCAACTATTTGGGACAAAATCAAACTTGTTTTCAGAAAATTAGTTTTTTTTTTAATTGAAAATTAATTCTTGGTTTAATTAATAACTTGGTTGAAAGTTTTAACTACTTATTTGAAAATTCGTCTTTTTTGTAGAAAATTATTTTTCTTGGTTAAAAGTTTATTTTTCTTGCATAAGAAAAGAACTTTTTTGTTGATAATTTAGCGAAAGTTGGTCTTTTTGGCTTGAAAATACTGTTTTTAGTGTTTAGATAAATTCGAATTATAAGTATTTGAATTTAAAAAAATTTGATTTTATAATATTAGATAATTTATAGATGTTTTAAATTCATCATTTTCGCAATTATTAATTGTACATGTAAATTTTTCAAATATATTTTTCAATATGAAATTTTGACATGCGTGAAAATATTAAAATTACGAAAGAGTTTTTTCAAACATTCCTTACAAACTAGAATGAATCATTTTTTACACTATTTAACTCATTTCAAAAGTTTTAGAAATTCTCAACATTTAGAAAATCAATATTGAGGAACGTGGACGCGCCTCTAGCGCGAATGCTTTTATTTAAACGGGATTTTTAAAGAGAAATCTAATTTATATTGATGGGATCTCAAATAATTTTTACATATTTTAATTGGTTTTTACGTAAAAGATTTGCAAAGGATTTGAAAGATCTTAAGTTATTTAAAAAAATTAAAATAGTTGTAAATAGTTGTGTTTTCTTAGATAAATTTAATTTATATCTAAGGAATTTCAAATTATTTCTACTTCTGTTAATGGATTTTTATGATTCAAGCGATTTGAAAGATTTTAAGTTATTTTAAAAGATTCCACAAAATTTCAAGAGATTTTGTTTAAAAAATTTGTAGAACTCGTAATATTTGAGTTTGAGAACATTGAAGATCGTTTTTTCCAATTTGTATTCAAAGTATTAATTTTAGTAAGGATTAAATAAAAAATCTTGGACAGAAATTTTTAACTATACCTATAAGTATCACGATTTAAATATTAATGAAAGAACTTTTAGGAGAGAAAATGTTCTTCATTAGGAGAACGATTTATAACATAAAAATTGTTTATTTAACAAATTTGGTGTTTTTCTGGCTTTTTTCATATCGCTGTAAATGGATTTTCAACGAAGTATATCAAGTTTAAAAAATAAATTCTTTGCATAAATAGTTAAAAAAAATTGCTTGGCACCATTTCAAAACTACAGAGTTTTTTTTTATAAAAAGATAGTTTCTTCTTTTCTAAATGTAAAAATAAATGTTTGATCTTTCCCCGATTTTTCGAGAAAAAATTACCCCATTCCCCCTTTTCTGGGCTGTTTTTGCGCTGCCATCCCTATAAATTCTTTATAAATAGTTTAGTATAATATTTTTTATTTCCTTCCTGAAGTCGAGAGCTATTATTGATTCACATGTTTTTTTTTGTTCTAACTCAGGTGATTGGCGTTCGTTCCGGAGAGGAAATTGCGAAGTGCAAGCAAGTTTTCTGTGACCCCACCTACGTGCCTGATCGTGTAAAGAAGACTGGTCAGGTCGTTAGGTGTATTTGCCTCATGGATCACCCGATATCAAACACAGGAGACGCTTTGTCCACGCAAGTTATCATTCCTCAAAAACAGGTAAGAGTGGAAACAAAATATTGCGCTTTTTATGCTAAATTAAAACTCTTAAAAGCTGAATTATCTGGCAATCCTCAAATTGCAGGCCTCGGACTCACCACACTATTGGCACTATTTTACACTTTTTTTTTAAATATTACACTATTTTACTATTTCGAAAAAAATTACACTAAAGATACTATTTTCTCACAATTGTCCGTTAATGCCATTTTTTTACTTTTTTTTAAACAATATTTTTGAACTTCTTCGTTAATTGTCTACGAATTGTCTCAATGGCTGATTAGGGTCGTCCAAAATAAATTTGCAATCAGATAGTTAAGTTTTCAACCAAAAATACGAATTCTCAACAAATTACATAAATTTCCCACAAAACAGGTGAATTTTCAAGCCAAAAAGACGAATTCTTTACAAAACAGTTGAATTTTCACCAAATTATGTAATAGTTGATATTATAAATAAAAAATATTTTAATTTTAAATTAAAAACAGTTGAATATAAACAAAAACAAGTAATTTTCAACAAATTTTTTTAATCTCCATATAAAAAAAGATTAATTTACAACCATACAGTTAAATTTTTAACAAAAAAAAAAATCAATTTTCCACCAAAAAATACTAATTGTTAACAAAAAACATATATTTTCTACCAAATAGAAAAATTATAAACCAAGAAGAGGATTAATTTTTTACTGAAAAAGATAAATTTTCAACAAAAAATGAAATAGTTGCATTTTCAGTAAAAACCGTTAATTTTAAAATAAAAAAAGGGGGATTATTAACAAAATAGTAAAGTTTTCAAACAAAGAGATGAATTTTAAACTAAAATGATGCATTTTTTAACAAAAAAGTTAATTTTCAACCTAACCGTTGAATGTTCAACAAAGTAGTTAAATTTTCAGTTAAAAAATTCATTTTTAATGCCAAGTAGTGGAATTTTCAACCTAAAAAGATAAGTTTTTTACGCAAAATGTAATAGTTGATATTTTAAGAAAAAATATTTTAATTTTTAATAAAAAAACGGTTAAATGTATCAAAAAAAAAGAATTTTTAACAAAATAGATGAATTTTAAATTAAATATTTTGAACAATGAATTTTATGTTAGTCTACATTTTATTTGATTAATTTTTATTCTATATTTTTTTCGTTTCTAAAAGCTTTGAAGTAAACAATTGAATTTAAGGCTAAAGAGATCAATTTTTATAAAAAATTATGTATAATTTTTATTGAGAAGAATTAATTTTGAATAAAAAAAACTAATTTTCTACAAAGCAGTTGAATTTTGAACTAAATAGTTGAATTTTGTACTACATACTAAATTTTGAAACTTTCAAGTCAAAGACGATTTTTCTATAAAACCCGGTCAGTATCCGACAACCAATCAGCTGAATATTCATAAAAATAATGGCATTTTCAACAAAATACATCAATTTTCAACCAAATAGTGCAATTTTCTCCAAATTGTTTAATTTTTGAGCCGAAAATACGATTTTTTTACAAAATAGTTTAATTTTGAACTCGAAAATGTTAATTTTCTGCCGAAACAGATGAATGTTCAACAAAATAGTTAAATTGCCAATCAAACTGTCATATTATAAAGTCAAAAGACGAATTTTCAACAAAACAGTCGAATTTTTTTAACGAAAAATTTCATAATAGACTTTTCAACCAAGAGAAATGAACTTTCAACCAAAAAGTCAGTCAAAAAATGTATCTCTTTTAGTAGGAGCCTTAAATGTTCGGTTAAAAAATGATCTTTTTCCGTGAAAATTCATCTTTTTGGTACATAATTAATTTTCTTGGTTTATAAATTGATTTATTTTGTTAAAAATTTAACTATTTTATGGATTTTTTTTCTCTTTTGTCTAAAATTCCAATTTATATAATTTATGTATTTTGTTGAAAATGTATCATTTTAGTAGAAAATTTAACTTTTTTTATTTCGTTTTTTTTGTAAATGTATTTTTTCCAACTCTAAATATACTTTATTAAAATTTCAACTATTTGGTTGAAAATATATGTATTAAAATTGTCTGTTTTTGTAGAACATTAATCTTCTTGGTTAAAAATTTATCTCTTTTGGATAAAAATGCAACTGTTTGTTGTTTTGGTTGAAAATTCATTTTTTCAATTGAAAATTAAACTATTCCATTTTTAGTTGAAAATGTATCTCTTTTAGTAGGAGTCTGAAATGTTTGGTTAAAAAATTATGTATATTTAATTTTCTTGGATTATAAATTGATTTATTTTGTTGAAAATTTAACTATTTTATGGATTGTTTCTCTCTTTTGTCTAAAATTCCACTACTTGACTAATATAATTTATGTATTTTGTTAAAAATTTATCATTTTAGTAGAAAATTTAACTATTTTTTTATTTCGTTTTTTTTGTAAATGTATTTTTTCCAACTCTAAATATACTTTATTAAAATTTCAACTATTTGGTTGAAAATATATTTATTAAAAATTCGATTGTTTTTGTAGAAAATGAATCTTCTTGCTTAAAAATTCATCTCTTTTGGATAAAAATGGAACTGTTTTTTTGGTTTAAAAGTCATTTTTTCAACTGAAAATTAAACTATTCCATTTTTATTTAAAAATCCATCTCTTTTAGTTGAAGCCTGAAATGTTTGGTTGAAAAGTTATTTTTTTCGTGAATATTTATCTTTTTGATAGATAATTAATTATCTTGGTTTAAAAATTGATTTCTTTTGTTGAACATTTAACTTTTTTATGGCTTTTCTTTTCTTTTTTATCTAAGATTCTACATTGAAGTTCACTTGTAATATTAAAAAAAATTGATGATACTATTTTTTTTTAAATTGACACTATTTACACTATTTTTGATCTCTAAAGTGAGTCCGTGGCCTGAAATTGTAATAAACTGGAATAAAATTGCATAATTTATATTTAAGGTTGGACGCCATTCCGACATCTACGTCTCCGTTGTCTCCTACACGCACCAGGTGGCTGCAAAAGGATGGTTCATTGCTATGGTTTCAACCACAGTCGAGACGAACAACCCGGAACTCGAAATCAAGCCTGGTATCGACCTCCTGGGCCCAATCAAGCAGAAGTTTATCTCAATTTCTGACTACCTCGTCCCCACAGACGACGGCACCCAGAGCCAACTTTTCGTCTCGACGAGCTACGATGCGACGACGCACTTTGAAACAACTTGTCTCGACGTCCTCGACATTTTCAAACGCGCCACCGGCGAGGAATTCGACGTCAATAAAGTCAAACACGAACTCGGTGACGAGGAACAGTAACTATAAACCGGCCGGGCTATCCGCGGTCTGTGAAAGGAGAAAAAAAAACCCCTATTGAAAAAGAATTTACAAACATCCCGTACTATTAAATAAATCCGTCACTTGCATTCTTGTCGACAAGTTGCAAGTGAGCGGAGCCTAAAAATCCCGAGATTTCTCTCGAGGATTTGCCGCCGATGGATTCTGAGATATTCACAGAGGGGTAGGAAAATTTTTTAGGGAATATTTCTAAGTTAAGAGATAAGTGAGACAAATGGGGCGATTGCATTTAACGAACAAAGGGATAAAAGGAAGGAAAAAAAAGGTAAAATATATGGCAAAAAATAGAACTTTGAGAAAGTGGAAAATACATAACTTGAAGATTTCCAACTCTTACCGAATACTGCATACTGAATAACATTATAAAAGAAAGTACAAGTGTTGACGCGCATCTGAGCGAAGATATTACAAATGTACCATATTTTAACTAACGAAATGTTATACTGGTTATACATACTGTAAACGAATTGTCTATTATGAGTGTGATCGATGCGAGAGAAAGAGAATTAATTACGTGGTAACTTGGGGAAGATAAAGTGCTGAACTGCGCCTCCCCAAGTTGGAAAAAATGCCTGCGTTCGTAAAACAAAAACAAAAAAATGACGGCAGACCTTTAGCAATGATATGGTCTGCATTATTGTCATACGTAGTAGTAAAGCTATGTCGATGCTAGCTCACTTACCGACCGAGCAAAGTTCAGTTCCATGCTGTGTTACCGACCGTCAGAATTATCCTCAGTCGGTAGTGCAGGTTTCCACCATCTCTTGAGCCTCAATCGGCAATTGAGCTATTAACGGCACAGCTATACTACTAATAGCATTATTAATTATTATCATTGTGTAAAATCTACAAAGATATATATCATACGAGAATCGAGAAAATATTGTAATACGGGAATCTAGATTTAGGGGAGAGTACGTTGGACAGACGTATGTTGAAGCACGTGGCGAAAAATGGGGCAGGGAGAGCATACATCACTATGATTAGGTATTTTATCGATTTACGAAAACTTTGTGTCGTGCAAATTCAAATTAGAAAACCTTTCGTGAAGCTTGCGAAATTAAGATTTTCTTTGCCTACCGTGAATGTGTCGTGATTATTGTCATTAATTAGGTGTGTAAGACTTATCTAATGTTGCCGAGCGATTGGCCATTTCGCGGATTTTCGTCGTGCTTCCGCGCCCTTTTGCATCACAACGCTGCAGTTCTTGCGACACGCAAAATCCACATAACGTACAATCTCACAAATTATCACAAACGTTTCGCCCAGCGAAACAACTCTCAGTATGTTGGGATTACTGTAATAGGAGAACTAAGGAATAAAAACATATTGTGCTACTTTCTCTCTTATATTTCTCTTTTTAATTGAAAAAAAACACTGTAGAAATTACAGATCTTCGAGCCTACGCCTTTATGTAGATTAACAATTTTAATTTAATTTAAAATTTATTAAAATTTCCCTTGGAGCCTTCGAATCGTCGTTATTTAGGTCAATTATGAGCAAATGGTATATTTAGGATTTTTTTTGTGCAAAAATAATTGACTTCGAAGTATATGTCGTAGGCATTTCGAAAACACATTAAATGCCTATCTAACATCTTATTTATATTTTCATCTAATTAATGAAATATACTTTTACAAAGTAAATAATGATTTTGACGTATATTTAAAAAGTCTAACTTTCAAGCGAAAAAGACGAATTTTCTACAAAACAGTTATACACTTTCATCCCGAGAATATGAGTTTTCAACAAGAAAGTTAATTTTAAACTAAATAGTTAAATGTTCAACAAAAAAGTTGATGTTTAGTTATTAAAATAAATTTTTAAGAAAAAAAAAGAATGTTCAACATATACGATTAATTTTCTACCAAAAAGACAAACTTTCAACAAAATACATAAATTTTTAACCAAATAGTTGATTTTTCAATCAACTTCTTTTTACCCAAAAGGCGAATTTTCAGCAAATTATATCAATTTTCTACTAAGTTGTTTGAATAATGGATGTAATACTAGTTTCTAAACATCTTTAACTAAATAATGGAATTTTTAAACTAAAAAGGATCAATTATATGATACACATAGTGTAGTTAAATGTTTCTTTAATAGAATTAATTTTCAATAAGAAAACGAATTTTCTACAAAATAAATAGTAAATTTACAACTAAAATTATGAATCTTTAACCAAAAAATTAACTTAAAAAAGTAGTTCAACTTTCAACTAAGTAGTGGAATTGTTAACATATAATAATTACATTTTACCCGTTCATATTTTGATAAGAAATATTTAAAAATAAAAAAATTCGGATTTAATCGACAAAAACAAACTTTCGACAAAATACTTGAATCCTCAACTAAAAAAGATTATATCCCAACCATACATTTGAATTTTCAACCAAAAAATTGATTTTATACCAAAAAAGTTGAATTTTCGAGCTAATACAAATTTTCAGCAAAACACTTGAATTTTTTAACAAAAAAGTTAATTTTCAACCGAAACGGATTAATTTTTATCCAGACAGTAGCATTTTTAACAAAAAAGGTAAAATTTTCACAAATACATAGATGAATTTTCGACTAAACAAATTTTTTGGTCAAGAAAGAAAAAAATTTCAATAAAATTATTGAATTTTCAACCCAAGAGATGAAGTTTCAATAAAATAGTTAATTTTGTTAAACTATTGCATTTTTTGTTAAAAATGGATCTTATTAATTGAAAAACTCAACTATTTGTTTGAAAATTTATTGAAAAATCATTTTTTTAGTAGAAACTTAACCTTTTTGGTTGAAGATTCAACTATTTGCTTAAAAATTTATTTATTTTGTTGAAAATTCATCTTTTTGGTAGAAGCTCAATATTTTTGGTTGAAAATTCAACTATCTGGTTCCAAGTATGAAATTAATCTTCTCGGTTGAAAATTTAAATGTTTGGTTTATAATTTATGTATTTTGTTAAAAATTTTTTTGTAGAAAATTAATCTCTTTGTAATAAAAATTTAACTATTGCATTTTTTTGTTGAAAATTCATGTAATTTATTAAAAATTCGTCTATTTTAGTAGAAAATTAACCTTTTTGATTCAAGATTTATTTATGTTGTTGAAAATTCGTCTTTTTGGTAGAAAATTAGTTTTCTCGGTTGATAATATAACTTTTAGGTTTATAATTTATATATTTTGTTCAAAATTATTTTTGTTGTTGTAATAGTATGTTGAAAATTAATTTTTTGTAATAGAAATTTAACTATTGCATTTTTTTTTAATTTATGTAAGTTATTGAAAATTAGACTTTTTTAGTAGAAAATAACCTTTTTGGTTTAAGATTCATTTCTTTTGTTGAAAATTCATCTTTGTTGGTAAAAAATCGATCTTTTTAGTTAAAAAATCAACTATTTGGTTCAAAGTATGAAATTAATCTTCTCGGTTGAAAAT
>CAKNXH010061805.1:13218-75196 GCA_932178445.1 Andricus quercusramuli | reverse complement strand
CTGATCAATTCCCACAAATTGATCAGATTCTTAAGAGAAGTGAACTGTAAGAGATGGCGGGCAAAGCTCTAGTACCTCATCTCCCACAACAACCGATAACGTGGCTATCCATATTTTTTACAATTTTTTTGTTTTTACTTTTTTTTTCAATTCACGTGCGAATTTTATTTTTTTTAAATGTTTTTTTGGGTCACGACAGATTCTTGGGACATTGAATTTCCGCCGCTGTCCCAAGTGACACCACCTTTTACTTTGACGACTACATCGTGACTGATAGTGGCTTCGCGGCTGGAAGCTGTGGTGGTCCATCGTCGACCTTCAAGAAGGGTGGGGCAGCATTCAGAATAGAGGCGGAGTAAATTTTCACATTGGAGGGTGGGGAGGCTTAGGATCGTGGAAACTTTTATAAAAATTCTATTGGTATTATTTTTTTTCAGAAGAGCATGCTCCTCAACTTATCATCTTACTATCATACAGGTATTAAAGTTAATTAATAATAATTATAATAGAGAATGAGCCGTAATCACAATTTTTACTGAAAAAATGTATTCATTCGCTTCGAATGTAACTTGATTCTAGATAATATTATAATTATAAATGATATATTTTTCATTTTTACAATGTGTTTAATTTCAATTTAAAATTTAATTTTTAAATGCGCAATTCTAAGACTGTTTAGTTTTTTAGGCGTTTTGAGATTGAAGTACTTTGTCTTTAAAAGCTTAAATCTTGAAATATTTTATTCAGATTCTCCCAATTTTTGAGAATTTCTAATTTGACAGTACACAACTTTGCAGTTTCCAATAATAATATTCACTATTCCAGAAAAATTTCATCATAACAATTTGAGGTTAGAATATTCCAAATTGGTTTATTTCAATTTTGAACGTAGACGATTATATGGTAATTTTAATTCTTCAGATTCAGAGAGTATCGAATCATGAAATCAATTAAAGAATTTCGAATGCTTCTTCCATTCTTTTTCAATATGATACCCGAAAATTGTCTGATTTATAGTTAAACATTTTATAAAATGAATCTTTTCTAATTCAAGAAATGTTTGATTCTCAAGTTTCAAGAAGGGCCTATGAATATGGATAAACTGTTCAAAATTACACGTTTTTGAATTTGAAGGATAACAATTCTTTTGTTCAAAATCAAATAATTGCTCTAATTTTTTATAATGACAATAATTTCAGAGTTCCGAATTTAATACTGCACGATAACTTTTCAATTTTTCCATTTAATAATTTTTAATCTTGGAATTGAAACTATTTAATTTTGAAAATTATATTCAACAATTTGAAAATTATCCATTTTCGAACGATTCAATTTAAATAATTGCAATTTTCAATTTCACAATTCTTGGTGAATATCAATTTTTTCAGTTTTAAGTAATGTTTGCATCCGTTAATTATTCTTCATTCTTTCGCATCAGAATTTTGACTTACTTTTCAAGTTCCTCATTTGATAATACTTTTTACTTTGCACCTTTTCTATACAATTATTAAATATTAAAGGTCTATAGTGAAAAAGGTTCCCATTTTGACCGGTAAAAATGACGTTTATTTTCGTGCTAATCATAGGATGAATTGCTCTCATTAACTTCGATGTCAAATTAAAATATTTGCATGTGCATAATAACAATTCTAAATTCCAAAATTTGGAAACAAAGAATTTAACTTAAAATTCAAAATTTTCCATTTTTATTCGTGTAAAATTGGAAATTATTTTATTCCGAAAGTGTTTGAGAATAAAATCTAAATAAAGTTGAATCTCAAAAGCCTAGAATTAACAATGATACAATTTCAACATCTTTCTAAAGGAATATTCCAAATTTCAAAATTGTAGTCTGCAATGTCTGCATTTTTTTTATACTGAAAACTTTTGATTTCACAGTTTTCTTACAATATTCAGTATAAAATTCTTTCAATCTCAAATTATTAAATGTCTTTTATTTATTCGAAAATTTTGTTTTAAAAATTATTTATTTATATTAAATATAATATAATAATTTATAATAAATTTATTTTAAAATTATTTTTTAATAACGGATTTGTAATTATTCATTTTATGTATGTTATTTTTCCTGCTTTTATTACAGATATGCAACTTTTACTGTGTTGCTGACCTTTTGAGAATGCGAACTCAATTTAAGTTTTCTAATTAAATATTTCTTCTAATATTTTTCGCACAATTCTGTCACCGGATTAAATTACAAATCAGGCAGTGGTGTGCATTTCTATTAATCTTGATCACACTAGTAAAATTTTGCAAAACAGATCATCATACGGATGCTAATCAGAAGAAAATTCTCGAATGAATTTCATATATTTTCATTATTTCAAGTTTACATGTTAGATTCTATCAAGATGGGTTATGGAGATATGGTTTCGGCTTCGGCCTATCTGTAGCTTCATTATTTTAGTGGGAAGCGACCAGGTAGCAGACCCTTTTGAGCCTGAAATGTGAGTTTATCTGAAAATCTCTTCAGTTAACTGAAAAACTGCACTCTTACGGCTGACAATAATCACCATTGACCTATGGGGAGCCATTTGCAATGCGAATCTTTGATAATATTGAGTAAATATAATTGTTATTTGAAAGTTTAAAAAAATCTTCAGATTCATTCATTCACTTTGTCTACATTGAAGCTCTAATGGTTTCCTTTGTCTTCCGATTTTTTTTCTTGCGGATTTTTTATCCTGTCAATTTGACAGTTTGTTGTAGCATACGTCAGTTTTGACATCATCTTTGATTTGACGTAACATGAAGTTGTTCCGATTGTAGGTATGCAAATGCTTAAGAATTGCTTTTCGTGTTATTAATTGTTTACTTTAAATTGAAACAATAAATTTTAAAAAGTGTGATACACAGTTTATAAATTATTATTTTCATTGACTAAGGTTTGCGATCTTAATTTAAGAATATCCCAAATTCAAATATAGTAAAAGTTGTCCAATTTTTAGCGATTTAATTAGGCTTAAATTCTTTATTTTCAAAACTTCGATTTAGAACTCATATAATTTTCAACAACATCAGAATGATCATCTTGAAAGACTTACAATTTCTAAAATTCCTAAATTCTGACCTGCGTTAATGGCAGTGAATGTATTTTTTACAGAAAACTAATTTTTCATTAATAAAATATATTCAATCTCTCTGAATGTCACTTGGCACTAAATGATATGATACCTGGTGATAATTCTTATCGCCTTCAAACTTTCTATAATTTAATTTTGAAATTATAGTTTCAATTCCACAAGGTTGAAATAGTTTAATTTTTGGGGCCTTCCACCTCAAGTTTTTTTAGCTTTCAAATTTAAATTCGTAAATATGTGTTTTCAAACGTCTTCATTTTTAAATTAACCTGTATAGGAATAAGCATTCAGTAGGTTCGGTGTAATTGCTATTGGCTTCAAGGAGTAATTTATTTTCTAATATCAATTTAAAAAACGAGACCTTCTATTAATACTAATAATATTTCCTGAAACCCTCGATAATTGATTAAATTTGTCAAAAGAGTTTTACAAAATTACAAGAAATTATTGAAATCCGCAGAAATCATCATACCAAATCAAATTACAAGTACCAGATGTTAAAGGGTTGGGCAATCAAAAAAAAAAAGAAGAGGCAGTTATCTAGTTTGAATTTTCCAAATGTTTTATTACTATATTATATATGATATTTTGAACACATCCTTTTAACATAACTTGCGTTTGATTTTTAAAGATATTTCTAAGCAAAAAAAAAACATCTTCAGTAAAAATGTTAGTTATCTACTTCTGTATTGCAATTGTTGAATTTATCTTTCCTGAATGAAAATTAAACTAGTTGCTTGAAAGTTGAACTATTTTCTAAACACTCGATGAGAGGATCATTTTCGTTTACACTTTATGGATTGCAAAAGGATCAGGTCCTTCATTTCCTTGTAGTTTTTCGTCTTTCTCAATGTCAGATAGCATCTGAAGCTAGATACTGTTGGAGAAATTTGCATATAATAGGAGACGGCCACTTGATGAATGGAACTCCAGATAAGCATCCAGACAGGAGAAATTGTGGCTTTTGCGGCATCGTCTGGTAATTGGATTTTGCTGCCTGATGGATCGTACAACTGGATAATGAGTTAATGAGCCTGGAAAGAAAAATGGCATTGGATGATCTGTGGAATAGTTTTCCCATAAAATGTTAGAAAAACAGTGGAGAAGGATACCTAATGTTTTATGAAAGTAGTGGAATAAATCCCTTTTAATTAAATTAATGTATAGGTACCATATCAAATTCAATATAACGCGTCTGAGACTTCTCGTCGGCACGTATTGCATTTTCAACAAAATCGTTGAATTTTCTACCAAAAAAGATACTTTTTTGCCAAAAGAGATGAATTTCCAACGAAATAATCCATATTCAACGAAAAAGTTGAATTTTTATGATAAAAGTAAACATTTTAAACAGGCAATAAAAATTATCGACTTGTTCTACGTCAATTAGCATGTGTTTTTCCTTAATCAGATTCTTGAACTTTTCATCATCTGCCTAAGTAGATAGGGCGTGAATGTAAATTAAAGATGGAAATATTTAGTATCAAGCGAAACAAGTTCTTTGTAGTGTAGAGTATCAATTTACACAGAGAGATTATAACAGGTTACTAGTGCCTTTTTCATCATTTTATTATGATCAAGTTGGGGTAGTAGTTTAATGAAAAGATAAAAACAGTGAATAGTTGTGTATAAGCTAAAATTTTGAATGAAAACTATGAATATGAACTATAGTTCCTTGCTTAGATTTGTTTTAGTCTCGAAAAAGGATTCATGTTACCGAAACACTGTCAGTCTCTATAAGACTATATCTAGTCAAGAGACGGTAATGATGTTCATGCAGTCGATTGTTTATATTTGAATAATAATTTTACAAAAGGGACCAGCAGATGATTAATTCAACATTTGCAAACCGGCTACGACATTTTATTTTTAAACAAGTGTTCCATTATCTGGGTTAATTCCTAATTGAAATCGTACAACTTAGATTATTGCATCAGAAATTAAAAGATAAGAAAATCATCAAAGCGAAATTCTTTAGAAACATAGTGACAGAGTCTCACTGGTTGGATTTTGTTTTTGCAAAGGCATGAGGACATTTTGAAATATTAAATTTCAGTTTGTTATTTGTCAAATTTTACGAGCAAATGCGTGAGACAATCAAGGGACATTCTAATTAATTTGTCAGACGCAGCAGCACCAATTCCCACACATCATGATTCACATCTTCTGAAGGAAAAAACAATTGCATTGCGATATTGTTCGACTTAGATTTTCAATATTATTAACTCAAAAAGTCAAGAAATGTTTTCAATTATAATTTAAAATTTTGCCAGTGAATAAAATTCAACTTCAAGCCAGGAATTTTTGAAATGAGTTAGATTACATATAATAATAAAAATAAGAAATGATAAGAAATAACAAAAAGAATCCTTCCTCTGAGTCAGAATTCATGTGGTTTGGAAAATTCTTTGTACCAAATCAGAATTTCTTTGAATTTCAAAATTTTTTTTATAAATAAGATTTTGCCAGTATTTGAAACTTTTCTCTTCTGAATTTTAGAAAAAAGGTTCCATTATATTTCTGAATTATAGTAGAAAATGTTGTGCATAAGTAGAAATCCTGAATGGAAATAGGTAATGGTCGTAAAGACTGGGAACAGAACTTTTCACGCGGAATAAGAATTTTAGAAAATAATTTAAATTCTGATTAAGAACAATTGAATTTGCACTCTTTCAGCAAAAGGAACAAATTTTCTGCAATTCAAATTAATTTTAAATTATTATGATTAATAATATTTAAATTCCAAATAGAATAATGTCTCGATGCGATTGTTTTTTCTTTGAGAAGATGTGACGCATCATGTATGGTAATTGGTATTGCTGTAAACAACTGGCAAATTAATTAGAATGTCCTGTGATTGCCTTAGTCACCTATTTGTAACATTTACCGCATTGGCAAACTGATATTTAATATTCAAAAATGTCCTTGTGACTCTGCAAAACCCAAAAACTCACCAACGAAACTCCTCCACTATTTTTCTGAAGGATTTTTTCAAACAAATTCAATAAACAAATGCATTTTTCGGGAATTTCTGTACAGGAAATTCATTTTTTTTTTTTCGATTTTAGTCTTTTTAATTGGGAACTTCATGATAATTGCAGCGACATGTTGATTTCCACTGATCCAAAAATATTGTATCATAGACAAAAGTGGAAGGAAAAGGTCATTCTACTCGATCATGAAGCTGCAAAATTATTAAAGGAATGTAAATAATAGGAAACTGAAACTGGAAGGACCAAAATTAACGAAAAAAAGCTTTTCCGTCGACAAATATCCGAATAATGCATATGTTTGTCAGATTTGTTCAGTATGAGTGCTAATAAAATTATTATTATGTTCCTAATTAAAAAGTCTGACTTCGAAGAAAAAACAATTTTTCCATCAACAGATGCCCGAATAATGAATTTGTTTATTAAATTAGTTTTTGAAGAATGTAAAATTTATCAACAAATTATGAATTTTCCTGAAAGTATCATGAAACTCTCAATTAAAAAGACTGACATCGAGAAAAACGAATTTTTCTGTCTACAAATGCCTGAATAATGAACTTTTTTATCAAATTTGCTTTAAAAAATCATGGAATTTATCAACTGATTATGAATGTTGCTGAAAATGTCATAAAGTTTCCAACTGAAAGG
Organism: Andricus quercusramuli; assembly: GCA_932178445.1. Classification (NCBI taxonomy): domain Eukaryota; kingdom Metazoa; phylum Arthropoda; class Insecta; order Hymenoptera; family Cynipidae; genus Andricus; species Andricus quercusramuli. Next base: position 68,457 of record CAKNXH010061805.1, on the reverse strand, counting down.
ACTGTTATTGAAAAAAAAAAGAATTTTCCTGCCGGCAAATGCTCGAATGATACAAATGACATAGGAAAACTAATTCTTATTTCGAAGAATGCCTGATTAATGTCGTTGATTATTAAATTCGTTTATAATATTAACGATAATAATCTCAAAAAGAAATTCCTGCATCTTTATATTATTTTTATCGGAATTTCTTTCAATATAACTCAAAAAAACGTAATATTATGGAAAATAGGAGAAAAGTTCCTTCCAGCAAATAATTTGCTTATAACACTTTTTTTTTGTTTATTCTATAATTTTGGAACATCTTGACCTGATATTACTCTATGAAACGGTGACGGTTTCAACAATTTTTTGTCATTGATGAGCACCGAGAACGTCAAATAGAAAAAATCGTCATTTTTTTCATCGTATTTATTTAGTTATAAACAAATTGAAAGCCTAATTCGAAAATCGGGCTCAAAAACTCTTTTATAAATCTTATCAGCTTTTTCTTCAATCTTTTTCGTTTAATTCGGTCAATATTTACAGAGATTGATAGAAATCCAAATAGGTAACAATAATTTATATTCATAGCTTTGGTTCGCAATTTCATCTTGAAAACAATTATTCACCAATTTTCTTTTTTACTGCTGTCAAACTTTATTATACTAAATTTATCAAAAATTCACTGCTAACTTTTTGTAATCTCTGCATGAAAAAACTGGTTTTGAAACTAATTATTTTCACGTTTATTTTAGATGATGGACCTATCTACTTAGTCAGTTGGCCGTCGTGCAGAATGAATTAAGCTGTCGAGAGCTGTCTTGACAAAACATGCAACCTTCTTCTGCTCTTTTCAATGAAAAGTGGAAGAATTTACTTGAGGAGAAAAAAATGATGATTTACGTAGAAGTCGACAATAATAGGTGAGAAATATCGAAAAATGTTGTTTTGAGGGCAAATTAGGCGTTTCGTCTTTTCGATTTTCGAAACAATTATTTTCCAAGAATTCATGGGTATTTGTGCTGTGTTTTTCAGAAAACCAGATTTTTTGATTTAAACCTCTATAACTTTTGACCCAATTGAGATATTTATTATTTGCTCTTTGATTATAATTGCGGTGGTGTTTCTGACAAGATTCAGAGTTGATGTTGTCAAGAAAGCCACCCTAAAATTTTTTCTGATTTTGTTGTCGTAATTTGATGAGAAAGATATCTTGTAAGTTTGATGCTGGCTAAATAACTTTTGTGGCCGGGAGAATTTTTTTTCTTGTAATCGAATTTTCGACTTTTCCTCGAAGGCAATTGCAGATACGATGAAATGTTAGAATGAAAGTTTGTACACGGAGAGAAAAATGTAGGGATTAGCGCGTGAACATTTGTCACGCATTAATTCTAAAAGTGCGAGCAAAATTTCCAAGAGCCTCCACGGACTTTCTCAGTGAGTCTCCTTGCGAACATTTAGTGGTGCGAACGTGTGAACAGGCAGACGGCGTGGTCTAAAAGCAAATCGCAAGGAGTCTCACCGAGAAGGTCCGTGGAAGCTCTTGGAAATAAAACAAGAGACGCCTGCGATATGCGCCTGTTGAATAGTCCATGCGTTAGCGCCTTGAACTCTCTTGCGCTAAACCCCGGATTTTTTTCTCCGTGTAGGTCTAATAAAATTCGATGAAAGAATTTATCTAGTTTATTTGCGATATCATTCATTGTTTACGAGAAAAAATCAAAAATTGTAAAATGTAAGGGTGGTTTTTTTTTTAAAAAATCGACTTTTTATTTTCTAAGACAAACCGCTAAAATGAGAATTAAAGAGAAAATAATAAATATCTATATGAGGTGTAAATGCATTCGTTTCTCTATTCCCCTCTTTTTTCCTTTTTTTAAAGAGTTTCTTTCTTCCCTCTGCTAAAGTTTTTACTATTTGGTTCAAAATTAAACTATTGTGTTGGAAATTAAACAAAATTAAAAATTCGTCTTTTTATTGAGAATCAATTTTGTTAACTAAATGAATCGTTCTCAATTAAAGTACCTTAGTGCAACTATTAAATTTTTCATTGAAATTTTTCCTTTTTTAATTTTTTGAAGAAAATTGATCGTTTTTCTTTTAAAGATGCAACTATTTGGTTGAAAATTAACTTTTCTGATAAAAATTTGTCTGTTGCGATTGAAAATTCAACATTTTTGTGAAAAATAAGTTTTTTTTTAAAGAAAATTCAACAGTTTTGTTGAGAATGAAGTACATTTCTATTCAAAATCTTAGGCGTTTTATGTTAAATTTAATTCTATACCTAATTAGGGTGAGCCGAACAAAAAATCTAGCAATCGATTTCTAACAGCAAAGAATTGTTGGTTCTTTATGAGCTAAATATACTGTAATTTTTTTAATTCTCATTATTCTGAGAAGGTATTAGTTTTATGTAAAATTTGACTTTGTCGGTTTTCATCAAATCTCCACGTTTTGAGACCACCTTTTTGGAAAACGGCGCGAGCTAAAATAACATTTTAACTAATAAAATGTGTCGCTTAAATAATATCCTTATTCTTCATTTGCAATCAAATACAAAAGTAATTTGTATATAAAGAACATATAACACGAAACAAAAAGTGCGCGATCAATGTATTTCTAAGCGTGAGGCGCGACGATCAAATCACGCGCTGTAAGTACGCTAAAACTTTTTTGTTTATATATCATACGGTGCACAGAACGGAGCGTGGAACGCAAGGTTCAATTGATTTTAAAATTAAATATCGAGCGTGAACCGCGAGTGTCTGGATGAGAATGTGTTCCTTCAGGTCGATAGAACCTTAAGTAAATAAATATCCTATCAGTCTAAAATAAAAACAAATTTAACAATTACTTCATATGTAGAGGTTTTGATTATTTTATAATATTTGCAAATAAACATTTCTTTTCATTGAAGTCAAAAACAAAGTTCAAAAATCTAAAGGAACCGAGAGTGAAGCGCGCAATGACGCAGATTTTTTTGAATCGATTAATGTCTTTTACATCCGCAAGCGTGCTGAAAATTGAAAAAATTGAATTTAAACGTAAAATATATGAAAAAATGAATTCTTTCAGTCACCAGTTGTTTTACATATTTAGAAATATATGCGTGGAGAATTTATAGAAGTGTCTATCTGATATTGAAAAAAATATGGAAAATTAAAAATAGGACAACAATTTTGCTCTCAATTTTGATTTTATTCTTATTGAACTCCAAGCAGAAAATTACTTCAAGGATGAATTATAAAAAGTAAATAATCAATATATTAATTATTAAAACTTACAGTTCTTCAGGAAAATTCACGTTGTTTCGGAAATGAGACATCTCATCTCTTGATTGAAGTATGGCTCTTACGTAACCGTCTGTTTTTCAAGCAATAAAATACAAAATCTTGCCGCTATAATTTTATGTGCGGAATTAATAAAAGATACAATACAAATTTAAAAAAATAGTATATTGCGTGACGAGGGTCGAAAGGCAACGATTTCACGAGTGTGAAGTTAGCTGCCCGAGCGAAGCGAGGGCTGATATCACACGAGTGAAAGCGTTGCCTCGGCCCGAGTCATGCATACAATTTTTCATCATATCGATAATCGAAAAGTCGACTTGAGATGACTGTGGAGCGGGTCGACAATCGAATTTTCAACCCTAGGGAAGAAAGTGAAACCCTAGGGAAGAAAATGCAAATGGCGTCGCCATTTGCATTGATCTGTCACTTTCTTCCCTAGGGTTGAAAATTCGATTTTCGACCCGCTCCACAGGCTTCGAAAGTCGAATTTTCGATTGAGGTATGATGAAAAAACAATTTTTAGTCTTTGATATATTGTTATTATCAAACAGGCAACTCCATAAGTTATTGAAGTTCTATGCATGTGAAAAATGACGACTGTAAGAATTCACTTTTTCACAGTTTTTACGCGTCAAATCAATTTTTTCAATTTTCAACACGTTTGTGAAGGTGAAAGATATAAATCGATTTCTAACAAAATTTAATAGATCATTCAGCTCATCGAAAACTAACAATTTTCTGCTATTAGAAATTAATGGCACGGAAAACACTTTTTTTCGGCCCATCCTAACCTATATATCAATATTGTTAAAAAGGATTTCTGCCCATATTTTTGTGGAATATTACCCTATTTCCCCTATTTTGCTGGCATTCTATGGAAAAATTATTCGACAGGCCACTTAATGCCATTTTTCTTTCTAGGCTCATTGTGCAGTTCTACGATCCATCAGGCAGCAAAATCCAACACGATGCCGTAAAAGCAAAGGTTTCTCCTGTCTTCAATGAAAATTATTCCAAGATCTCTTGGCTCCAGATGCTTTCCAAAACACAGCAAAACGATAAAGTACAAGAAAATGAAGAACCTGAGCCTGATGCAGTCTGTGCTCTCAAAAACTTGGATGGAAACTGTTGTCCTGCTACAATTATCAAAAAGACTGGCGAGGAAGCTTTTTCTAGACCCCATAAACTACGGATTATCAGTGAGCGAAGAGGCTCCTCTTGATGAATATTAAGGAAATAGCTTAACTATCAACTAAGTACTTTATTTTCCACCAAAAAAGATAAATTCAACGGTTGCAGTACAGAATTGGATTACCTCAATTTTAACCGAAATTGTATTTTCGGCATTAAAAAAATTCTTCAAAACTCAACTACACGTTGTTTAAGAAAGATTTGTTGAAAAACTCATTCTTAATATAGGAATAAAAAGATTGACAAAGCAAAGCTAGATGAATGGCTTTTCTTCATCTCTTTTTTTTTAATTGCCTGACCTTATACATCTGCAACGTGCAGTTCGATTTTGTATGATGATTTCTGAGGATTTCAATGATTTTGAAAGAACTTTAAAACAATTTTAATGGATTCAATGAGTTTTCCCTGATTTCTTGGACATATCAAATTTCATGGAATGTATCTTTTTTTTAAATTCATATTGAAAGAGCCATAAATCTTTGATGACGATATTATCAGCACCAAATCTACCCAACAAGAGTCCTGCCATATAATTAGCTTCTCTGGAATTTATTTCTTTTAAACCCAATTTGCTTTTGTGGTTATAACAATAAGTTCTGTTACATCATTTTGAATCCTTATTTATAATTATATTTTGTAGTACCCTTCAACTTCTACCTTTAATATATTTTTGTTCAATTGTGGATTAGTTAAGTATAGTGTAATCATAAGTAAAAACAGGAATGAGATGAAGGAACAATGTTAAAAAACAATGCCTGACCAGTACTGTATTTTTCTACTCAGTTCTTTTTACTGATAAAAAACAACTCTACCGCTTTAAAGTTGACAGGTCCGACATTGGTCAGATACTGTTCATTCTTAGAACGCCTATTTGAACATTTATTTTTTGAATGCAAGAGGAAAAAATATTGCTATTTTATTTTGGGAAGAAATTTTTCTTTGTAAGTGGATAAAATAAGTTAGTTGAAGACTACGTTATTGAGATCTCAAATTTCAATCAGGACTCAAAAACCATTTTTAGAGCCGCTTTTCAATTGAATATTTGTAAATATATGAACGTAAAAAACATTATGAAGGCAACATAAATTCCTAATTGAAAAAAATTATTAGTTGTACGAATTTACAGTAACAAATCTTAGATTTGAAAAATGAAATGATAATCCTTTTATTTAAAATGAATTACTTATTGCTATGAAACTTCATTTTGCTAAGTGCTAGGTAATATGATTTCAGAAACACAACTATATTCCTAAATTTCAAACGTGTAACATAATTGATGTCAAATACAGTTAAGAATTTTATTCAAGTGATTGTATGTACAATGGATCAGAAACTATATGTGATAGAAAAGTACATGAATATCGATGAGTTTCTTAAAAGATTTTTTGATTTGAAGATAATTTATTTTCTATGTCAAGATTATGAATCCCTAAAAGAATCAATCACAACCTGATAGGTTCGACGTGGCCGTCGTTTGTTACAGAATATTTCTTACGGAAACAATGAAGAAATTTGGCATAGTAGTATAATGTCAGTCTCTCATTTACAAATTGAATTTCGGACACAGAGAAAGATTAGAATTTTCGCCAAGAAAAGCCAAAAATGTGACACAGTAATGTAACGCCAATTTTCAAATTACAAATTGAATTTTGGAAATGATCCATTTCGTACAACGAATCCATCCCGATTATTATAGAACCAAGTCCTGAGGAGCATTGATGCTTGACAGCAGGTAAAATATCTGGAATGAAAATAAAGTAAATTAATTCACTTTTATTATAAAATTTATTTTTCATCATTTTATCATATTTTTTAATATTTTTTCTTTTGTTTTTATTATTTTATTATTTTTAATATATTCTTATTTCATTTTTATTTTATACTTTTATTATATTTTATATTATAAAAATTGATTCACATTTACTGATTTTGGAATTTACTATTATTTATCGTGAAATATTTTTTTTCAAATGAGTTTAACAAGGTTTGTGCCAGGTAATACGTTTTTTCATTCAATTCATCATTTTCGCAAATAAAAATGGAAGTATCCATACGATCTAAAAAAATGCGGCTATTTGTACAGAAATTTCCGCACACGTAGCCACGGCCTTCTTATATATTGATTTTCTTTAATATTTGCAATTAAAAACAGCTCACTTTTTTGTACTTCTTCCCAAAAAAATTTATTTTTGATTATTATTTAATAGTTTTATAATTTTCCTTAAAATTGGTATATATATTCTAAATGAAAATGTGAATGAAAAATTATATTTTCAATCAGAGATGAAATTTCTGCAATTCAGATAAATAATTTTATATGAGAATCTACACGAAAAATGATTTAACAAAATTCAATAATAGTGAATGAGTGAATAAATTATTCAAATATTGTAAAAAAATTTTCACGAAAAAAAGTATCTTTTCATGAAGCGAGTTTTTCACAGAAAAAAAGCGTCATTCATTTCTCTAAATTAAAAAAAAAAATACAAGAAAATCGAGTCCACGAAAATTATCATAAATAAGAAGTAAAACAAAAATTGAAAATGTGCATGCAGCGAGAGTCGAGCCCGCAACGTTCAGAAGGAAACCCCAGTGCGCCAGTCGGGCAGCCAATATTTCAAAAGGGCTTTTCTCGAAACTGAGAGAATATTAGGTGCTAGGAAGTTCACAATTTCACTTTCTTCACGTAAATTATGAATCCAAGCAGAAAACACATTGCCTCTTTATTCTTGATGACATAATAATAATATTTTGAAAAATAGAAATATGGATTAGTGTCACACCTCTTACTATCACTTCTTGCCAATTTTTGCAGAGTGATTTAATTGTAATAAATTGAATAAATAACTATGGATAAGCTAATTATTTTTTGTAATTCTAAATTTTTTTCCATAAAAAAACAATATTCTTTTCTTAAACGAGATTTTTGATAAAATACAATTTCGAAATTGTTATTCCAATCATAATGGAAAATATTTTTTTTATATTATTTGGATTGTTTAAATGAAATTCTTATCGCACTGAACATTTTATATATAAAGCAATCACAATTTTTAATGAATTACTATCAATTTATTGATTATAATATAAAACACGCCTCCTCAGAACCAAGTTTCACTTAAAAGAGCAGGCTAGAGTTTGTACCCTAGAAATTATGTTTCGGGGATGCCTCCTGAGTAGTTTTCCTGAATATGAAGAAAAATTATTGGGGCCCTTTTTAAAATTACTTGATATTTGTTGTTTCTTGATCAATTTATTTGATTTTGTTCAAAAGGAAGAAATAATAGGCAAAGTTTTCTCTGATAAAGCTTTCAATTTTGCGTCCAAAAAAAGGTTCCATGTGATTAACATTGTCTGATACAAAGTTTCGAGGCACAAATTCCCAACTTTTGATTGACATTACATTCTTAAAATTTCGAGAAATGAATTCAATCATTTCAATAGATTCGTAAGATAACTTGATAATTCACTCATAGTATACTTTTCAATATGACAATTGTAAAATAAAATTTATAATAGTAAAAACTGAATCAAATGTAGGTATAACAAAATATATTTCTTACCTTTTAGATGTTTTCGTTGCATTTGTAAGAAGAAGTATGTCCTTTTGTGCTTTGAAGAATTTGAATCCTTGCTGCCCTTGCGAAAAACTTGCGCATTTGCTCCTTGCATATCAGTTGGAGCCAATTATAAGTGGGCCTAATGAGTGTCTCCTGCTTTTGCCAATAGATTCTCTTATTTGGCTTCTATTTGGCATTTATGTGGCATTCATCTTTCTCGAAAGTGGTGGAAATTTGTAGATTTAATATAAATAGAAGTTTCAAAATTATGTATTCACTCGGGGTAGCATTTCTGTCGCGTTGAGTCTGTGGGCCAGTTGGTGACGGACCACCGTGCATGGAAGGGTGAACGAAGCAGCCACCTCAAGTCGCTTCTCTTAAATGAACCTTGATATTATTAGCGTAAGTAAGATTTCCGAAACAGTCAATAATTTAAGAAAAACAAATTTGTAAATAGTGTAAATTATCAATTAGAATACCAATAGATATAGGAACGTTGTAACTCAAATTAAGGCTAGTACCCTTAAGCTGAGTCTGGACCAGTACCGATATCTAATACTCAAATTGTTAACAATTGTGATCCTTAAGAGAAGTGAACTGTAAGAGATGGCAGACAAAGCTCTAGTACCTCTTCTTCCACAACAACCGATAACGTGGCTATCCATATTTTTTACAATTTTTTTGTTTTTACTTTTTTTTTAATTCACGAATTTTGTTTTCTAAAATTTTTTTTTTTTTTTTGAGGCACGACCGATTCTTGGGACATTGGATCTCCGCTGTCCCAAGTGAAAACACCTTTTGCTTTGACGACTACATCGTGACTGATAGTGGCTTCTCGGCTGGAAGCTGTGGTGGTCCATCGTCGACCTTCAAGAAGGGTGGGGGCAGCATTCAGAATAGAGGCGGAGTAAATTTCTACATCCGAGAGTGGGGAGGCTTAGGATCGGGGAAATTTTTGTGAGAATCTTATTATTATAATTTTTTTAGATGAGCATGCTCCTCAATTTATTATTTTGCTATTATACAGATATTAAAGTTAATTAATAATTATTATAATAGAAAATTAGCCACAATCACATTTTTTAATGAAAAAATTCATCCATTCGCTCCGAATATAACTTGATACTAGATAATATTATAATTACAAATGATATATTTTTCATTTTTAAAATTTCTTTAATTTCAATTTTAAATTGTAGTTTCGAATGGGCCATTCTAAGACTGTCAAGTTTTTTATGCGTTTTAAGGTTAAAGTACTTTGTCTTCAAAAGCTTAAGTCGTGAAATATTTTATTCAAATTTTCTCAATTTTTGAGAATTTCTAATTCGACAGTACACAACGTTGCAGTTTTAAATAATAATATTCAGAATTTCAGAACCATTTCATCATACAATCTTTCAGAATTACAAATTTTCATTTTCGTCGCCTTTAGAGTCAATTTTACTCATAGCAATTTTGGATTAGAATATTTCAAATTGTTTTATTTCAATTTTGAAAATAGACAATTATCTATTCATTTGAATTTTTCAAATTTGTAGAATATCAAATAAGAAGACTCGATAGTAGCACAAATTGTTAGTTTGAAGCATTCGTAATGACACCATTTTTAATTAGGAGCGTCCCGAATGTATTAAAGACAATAGAAAATCAAATGAAATTAATAAAATCAGTTGAAGAATTTCGAATGCTTTTTCCATTATTTTTCAATATAATACCCGAAAATTCTCTAATTTATAGTTAAACTTTTCATAAAATAAATCTTTTGTAATCAAAGAAATGTTTGATTCGCAAGTTTCAAGAAAGGATTATGAATATAAATAAAGTGTTCAAAATTGAAAGTTTTTAAATTAAAAGGATAACAATTCTTTTGTTCATAATCAATTAACTTCTCTAATTTTGTATATTTACAATAATTTCAGAGTTCCGAATTTAATGCTGCACGATAATTTTTCAATTTTTCGCTTTTTCAAGTTTTAATCTTGTAATTGAAATTATTTAATTTTGAAAATTATATTCAACAATTTGAAAATTTTTCATTTTCGAACGATTTAAATTTAAATAATTGAAATTTTCAATTTCACAATTCTTGGTGAATATCAATTTTTTCAGTTTTAATTAAAGTTTGCATCCATTAATTATTCTTTAATTTTTCGCATCAGAATTTTTATTCGGTTTTCAAGTTTCTCATTTAATAATACTTTTTACTTTGTACCTTTCCTATAGAATTATGAAATATTAAAGTTCTATAGTGAAAAAGGTTCCCATTTTGAACGGCGAAAATGGCGTTCATTTTAGTGTTAATCGTAGGATCAATTGCTCTAATTAACTTTAATGTCAAACTAAAATATTAGCATGTACATAATAACAATTTGAAAATCCACAATTTTAAAACATTGAATTTAACTTAAAATTCAAAATTTTTAATTTTCATTCGTGTAAAATTGCAAATTATTCCATTCCGAAAGTGTTTGAGAATCAAATATAAATAAAAAATTTCAATTTTAAAAGCCTAGAATTAACAATGATACAATTTCAACTTCTTTCTGAATAAATATTTCGAATTTTCAAATTTTAGTCTGGATTTTTTCTATATTGAAAACTTTTGATTTCACAGTTTTTTTTAAATATCCAGTATAAAATTCTTTTGATTCAAAATTATTAAACGTCTTTAATTTATTCAAAAAATTTTGGAAAAATTGAGTTATAAAATTTTTTTTAATAACGGATTTGTAATTATTCATGTTATTCATGTTATGCAGTATTAAGTTATTCAATATTGAGACACTCCAGATTTAAAACCAGTTAACTTCGAAAATATCTTATTCTCAATTGTTAAAGAAGTTTTTAATATTAATTGTTAAATTTGATACATTCAGATAAAGGGGGTTGAGAACTATTTTTTCTGCATCTAATACAAATATGCAACTTTGAATATGTTGCTGACCTTTTGAGAATGCGAACTAAATTTAGTTTTTCTAATTTAATATTTCTGCTAATTTTGTTCGCGCAATTCTGTCACCCGATTTAATTACAAAGCATGCATTGACGTGCATTTATATTAATCTTGATCACATTAGTTAAATTTTGCAAAACAGATTATCGTACGGATGCTAATCAGAAGAAAATTCTTAAATGAATTTCATATATTTCCGTTAATTCAAGTTTACATTTTAGATTTTATCAAGATGGTTGACGGATTCATGGTTTCGCTTTGGGCTATCTGTAGCTTCATTATGTTAGTGGAAAGCGACCAGGTAGCAGACCCTTTTGAGCCTGAAATGTGATTATATCTTAAAATCTCTTGAGCAAACTGAAAACTGCACTCTTACGGCTGACAATAATCACCATAGACCTATGGGGAGCCATTTTCAATGCAAATCTTTGATAATATTAGGCAAATATAATTGTTATTTGAAAGTTTAAAAAAATCTTCAGATTCATTCATTCACTTTGTCTACATTGAAGCTCTAATGGTTTCCTTTGTTTTTCGATTTTTTTTCTTGCGGATTTTTTTATCCTGTCAATTTGACAGTTTGTTATAGCATACGTCAGTTTTGATATCTTCTTTGATTTGACTTAACATGAAGTTGTTCCGATTGTAGGTACATAAATGCTTAAGAATTGCGTTTCACGTTATTAATTGTTTACTTTAAATTGAAGCAATGAATTTTAAAAAGCGTGATACACAGTTTAAAAATTATTATGTTCATCGACTAAGGTTCGCGATCTTAATTTAAGAATACTCCAAGTTTAAATATAGTTAGAAGTGGTTCAATTTCTAGCGGTTTAATTAGGCTCAAATTCTTTATTTTTAAAACTTCAATTTAGAACTCATATAATTTTCAACAATATTAGAATGATCTACTTGAAAGATTCACAATATTCAAATTTCCTAAATTCTGACCCGTGCTAATAGCAGTGCATTTTTTTTTATTGTACAGAAATCTAATTTTTCATTAATGAAATATATTTAATCTCTCTGAATTTCGCTTGACACCAAATGATGTGATACCTGGTGATGATTCTTATCGCCTTTAAACTTTCTATAATTTAAATTAAAAATTATAGTTTCAAATCCACAATTTTGAAGTAGTTCAATTTTCGGGACCTTTCACCTCAAGTTTTTATAGCTTTAGAATTTGAATTCGTAAATAGTTGTTTTCAAACTCCTTCATTTTTAAATTAACCTATATAGGAATAAGCATTCAGTAGGTTCGGTGCAATTACTATTTGGCTTCAAGGAGTAATTTATTTTCTAACATCAATTTAAAAAACGAGACATTCTATCAAAACTGGTAATATTTCTTGAAATCCTCGATAATTGATTAAATTCGTTAATATGGTTCACAAAATTACGTAAAATTATTGAAATCCGCAGAAATCATCATACCAAATCAAATTACAAGTCCAGATGTATGAGGTTGGGTAATCAAAAAAAAAGAAGAGTCAGTTATCTAGTTTGAATTTTCCAAATGTTTTATTACTATATTATCTATGAGATTTCGAGCAAATTCTTTCAACACAACTTGCTTTTGATTTTGATTTGATTTTCAAAGCAACTAGTTGCTGGAAAGTTGAGCTATTTTCTAAACACTCGTCGAGAGGATCATTTTCGTTTACACTTTACGGATTGCAACAGGATCAGGTCCTTCATTTCCTTGTAGTTCTTCGTCTTTCTCAATGTCTGATAGCATCTGGAGCCAGAGACTGTTGGAGTAATTTGCATATAATAGGAGACGGCCACTTGATGAATGGAACTCAAGATAAGCATCAGCAGACAGGAGAAATCTTGGCTTTTGCGACATCGTCTGTGAATGGATTTTACTGCCTGATGGATCATACACCTGGATAATGATCCTGGAAAGAAAAATGGCATTGTATGATCTGTCGAATAGTTTTTCCATCAAATGCTAGCAAAACAGTGGAAAAGAGTAATGGTTTATGAAAGTAGTGGAATGAATCCCTTTTAATAAAATTAATGTATAGGTACCGTATTAAATTCAATATCAAGCGCCTGAGACTCCCAGTCGGCATGTAATGCATTTTTAACAAAATGGTTGAATTTTTTACCAAAAAGAGAATAATTTTTTGCCAAAAGAGATTAATTTCCAACGGAAGAATTATTATTCCACCAAAAAATTAAATTTCCTATCATAAAAATAAAATTTGTAACACAGGAATAAGAATTCCTCACAAAACAGTTGCATTTTCAACAAAAAAGTTAATTTCCAACAAAAAAATATGAATTTTGAATCAAGAGAAAAATTGAAAAAATGAAATTTCTAACCAAATAGTTAAACCTTCAACCAATAAAATAAATGTTTAGCAAACTAGTAGAATTTTCAACCAAATAGTAGAATCTAAAACGAAATAAAAATGGTTCCTGAACTAAAAATATAATAAAAGTAGAAGGCGAAAGTGGAGAGTTTCTTGAAAGTAGAAGGAAAAAATTAATTTCTTTTTAAAAAGGGGAAAGAGGCGAATAGGGCAAACAGTATTGAGTCCCTAAAAACGAATATGTTACCACTTCTCTTAGCTGCTATTGTCGACTTGTTCTGCGTCACTTATCATGTCTTTTTCCTTGATGAGATTCTTGAACTTTTCATCAGGGGAAGAAGTAGAAGGTTGTACAAAAGGATCCACTCGATTGCTTGATTCTGTAGCACGGCCAACTGACTGGGTAGATGGGGCGGGCATCTAAAATAAAGATGTAAATAATTAGCTTCAAGCAGAACAAGTTTTTTCCAGTGTACAGTATTCAATTTTCACCGAAAGACTACAACAAGTTAGAAGTGCCTCTTTTATAATTTTAGTATGATAGGCAGTAGTTTGAAAAAATAAAGAAACGGTAAATAGTTGTTTATAAGATACAATTTTGAACGAAAACTATGAATATGAACTGTAGTTACTTCTTCAGATTTGTTTTACTCTCTGTAAACGATTCATGTCAACGACACTCTGCCAGTGACTATAACACTATATCTAATCAAGAGATGTTAAAGGTGTTCATGCAGTAGATTTTTTATACTTGAATAATAATTTTTAAGAAGAGACCAGCAGATAGTTAATTCAACATTTGCAGACCAGTTAGCGACATTTCGGTTTCAAACAAGTGTTTCGCTATCAGGGTTTTCTACTTGAAATCGTACAATTTAAATTGTTGCAATAGAAATCAAAAGATAAGAAAATCATCGAGGCTGAATTCTTTAGAAAAATAGTGGAAGAGTCTCACAGGTGGGGTTTTGTTTTTGCAAAGACATGAGGGCGTTTTAAAATATTAAATATTAGTTTGTTATCTGTCAAATTTCCCGAGAAAATGAGTAAGACAATTATAGGAAATTCCAATCAATTTATCAGATGCAGCAACACGAATTTCCATACATCATGCGTCACATCTTCTCAAGGAAACAGTTATATCGAGATATTTTTCAACTTGGAATTTTATTATTATTAACTAAAATAATTGAGGAACGTTTTGCAAAAAATTTCAATATCAAGTCAAATAAGAATAACTTTCCGATAAAATAATTTTTCACTGATGTCTCTCTAGTTTATAATTATTATTTTTCTAACCTTCAACATCAAGGTTTTGGCAGAACCAGCTAGACTAGACACAGTCAGTTCCTTACACCGAAAATCTCAGAAATGTGCTTCTCATTTCTGTTTAGCGAAACCAATTACTTTTCAGCCTTCTCTGCATGGTAGGTGCACTCGAGGTCGTCGCCATTAAAGTATTTGTCAATTTCCTTACACATAGTTTCCTCCAGCAGTCACCTCTACAATTTTCAAAATTTCCACAATTTTGGGTAAAACGGCAATCATAGGATAGCCGGGCTGAAAAAGAGTAATAATCACTCCAAAATCCATCAAAAGTCTTAAAACCATATTCCAAGACAATAGGAGAATCATAGGGAAATCAATTCTTTTAAACGAAGTTAATATCATATATCATATTGCATTCGATGTTAAGTTTTCAACCAAATCTGTAAACTGATTGATTTTGAATAGCTCCAAAAACACCTTGAAAAATAAATCATCGTTCAGTTTCTATACTCAAAATCCAGTGCGATTTTAGAAATCTTTAACCAATCCATATTTACACGTTTTTTATCAAAAAAAAATTGGTTGTAAACGCTTTTGATTTCTAATCGTTCAAGTCTTCAAAACTGCATCTCGAAACTTTTCAAATTAAAGAGGTACGCTTAAGAAGGAATCAGGATATAGAATTGAAAGTTTCTAAAGTTGAAGGCAATTACTATAAGCTTCCTGGTCTTCTTGCATCATGCATTTGAATGACAGCTTGGTTATAAAAATTCCATCAACGCTCATGGTTGCTGTTGATGATGGCTCCGTACCTGTTCTTGACGATGATTGCAAGATCTTACCTTCAATCTCGTATGCAGACGCAATTTCTTTCATTTTTTTCGAACTAGAATAAAATAACTAATTGAAATGGAGCTAAGAGTGAGCTTTATAATTGTGTTCAATAATAATCGCCATACCTTGCCAAATGAATCATTTCGAGGAGATCGCAGCATAAGGTTGCTTCCGCCATTGTCATCTGTAATTCAAAATTCAATTAGAAAAAAATAGAGAATACCATACATCACAGCCCAAAATTCTTTCAAACTAGGTAGAATAGGGTTTCTTGAAGGAAAAAGAATAATAATAGGAAAATCTGTTCTCTTAGCAAAAGAGTCAAGTTTTATAAGCTGGAAAACCTAACTTATGAACAAAATAGTTGAATTTTCAACGAAATAATTAACTCTTCCACTGAAAGAGAAGAATTTCAAACCACAAATATAATGGTATAGATTTAAATAAAAGGGAATAAAATTTCGACACAAAGGACAAATTTCTTCGCCAACAGAATTTTCAACCGAAAAATATTAATTCTGAAACAAACAAAGAAACTTTTGGATTGATTAGAATGAACTTTAAACGAACACTAGTTAAATTTTGTAATATTTTTTTTAACTTTTAGGCTCAGACACACTTCAAAATAGAACAAAAATAGCCTGAATAATATAATACATTTTGGAAAATAGTAGCAAAATAGTGGCATTCATTTTTCTAAATAATGAACTTATAATATAGTGTGAATGAAGCTACATGCAATTTCTAAAAATATATTTGTTTAGGAATATAAAATCAAAGTTTCAGGTAAAGAACTTCAATTTGTAATATATTTGTTACTGGGGAAAATTATATTAAACCATATACTTTGTTATATATGAAATAAGTTAAACGAGATGCCAACTTTCAATGATCCTTGCATTATCTAGTAAGCTTTTCATGTATTCATTTGCACAAGTAAAAGTAGTTGTTCAGCCCATTTCAGCCTTTTTTATGATGAAGCAACCAAAATAAATGAAACAGTATTGTGAAGAAATTGAATAAAATTATGTTGATAATTTTGTATTACATGTAGGTATCTTAGATTTCTGAAATATTGGATTATGCGAATTGTAATTTCTAAACATAATTCTTGGAAGTTCAATTTTGATTTTTGATTGTAAGTTATCAATACGAAAAAAATAAAGAAAATGAGGAGAGAATTTTTTTGAGAATTTAGGTTTAAAAATTTGTGTCTGCAAAATCCAAAAAGTTTTTGAAGTTTGTTTTCAGGAAATATTTCTTCGAAATTGTGTCTTACAAAGAATAATTTTTTAAAATACACCTAATTGGAATTGAAATCGACAAGGTTATGGAAGTGCAAGAAAAGTACAAAAATTTTCAATTTCGAATGTTTCCTAAATGTATTTTATTTTTCAAAAATTATGTTATGGTTTCCTTTTAACACCTAAGAGAAATTATACTACAATTTCTATGAAAATTACTAGCAGTAACAGAAATTCTTCAGATGCTCCACAAAAACTATCTTAAACAAAGTTTTAAATTTTTAAAATATAAAGTCCAATTTCTTCAAAACAGCTAAATTTTCCACAAATGAGTTGATTTCTCAAACCAAAAATACGAATTGTCGACAAAAAAGATAATTTTTTAACCAAGAAGATGAATTTTCAGCAAAAAAGTTGAATTCTTGTATTTAGAATGACTCAATTGAACTAAAACTGATTTTAATTTCTCTAATCCTCTTTCTAAAAAGTTGTTTTGATAATTTTAGGCAAAGTCAGAAGCTCACGATACAAAAGTAGAACACTTCTGATTTGTTTTATCGAACAAAAAATTCAATTTAAAGATTTTAATTATATTCTCTTCTAAAATGTAAATAAAAAAATAATCTGCTAAACATTTTTCAGAAAGTAGTTCAACCAAAAAATATTAGAATTTTAATTCAAAAACAGTAGAATTAAACCAAAAACGGCGAGCTCTCCACAAAAGCTATAATAATAGTCGATACTAGGTAATTATATGTTAAACCAAACAGATAAAGCATCGACCAAAAATATTAATTTCTACAAAACAGTTCAGCTTTTAACCAAGTAGTTGAATGTTCAACAAACGAAGATGAATCCTCAGCGAAAAAACACAATATTTGATATTGTCAAGAGGAAAGATTTCAATTTTCAATCAAGAACAGTTTGGAAATTCAACCAAAAATGACGCATTTGCAATAAAAGGAATCGGAAACCGAAAAGACGAATTTTCAACAAAAGAGTTCTAGAAAATCCTTCTCAAGAACCAATACATTATTTTACAAAAAATATAAAAGTAGACATTTCTATTAAAAAGAATTAACTTTCAAGAAAACATTTTTAGACTTTCTCATTCGTTTTTATCAATTCAGTTCAGATTTAAGTGGAAGAACGAGAAAGAAGGGGAATAGGGGAAATAATATGAAACATGCGTTAATTAAACAGGAATTTCAATAATTTACATTGTAAATTATAATAATTTAAATGAACATTAAATATCTCTTGGCTTATAAACTCTTACGGTACCTTACATGGGAGATGGGGGTTGACAATTGCAGAAAAACACCTTACCTAATTTTTGGATGACCCCCTTTGCCTTTCCATATTTTGTTAACTGCATTGACAATATGATCGCTGATACTTAAAATCTATACTTATTTTTAAAATCTTGATGAAATGTTTGAACTTACCCTTTAAATTCTTGACCATATGATACTGAACATTTACGGTATGCATATTCGGGATAATATTTTAGTATCGATTCATGGTAGTGTATCTTTCCAAAAAGAGATCTTCAGTAACTAGAATTTAAAAAGAACACTAATGGCCCTTTAAAGACAATGTTAACGCACCAAACACTTTTTATAATCTCAAACCAGTCAAACCATAAGGCTCACAAACTTCGAGAAAGGTCCTCTCCTGACTAAGTAAATAGTTCGGCTGTTCTGGGACTGCTGGTAACCAAAGTAAACAGAAATTTCGACTTTTCGTTTCTCAGGCAATTTTGAGCTTAAAATATTTTTAAAAAACTAACATAACATAATAATAAATTGTTTAGGATTGTGAATCTTGCGTTAAATATAATCTTCTTTTCAAATTCATCAATTTGAAATGGAAAATGTCAAAAGAACCTAACGTTGTTGAAAAATTGTAAATCTTTTTTTAAATATAATTTGTTATTATTAAAAATACTAATTAATGTGATAGTTCAAATATTGTAAACCTTCTTTTACATTTAATGATTTGTTATTAGCAATAACAATTTCAACAAAGAACTCTGACATAATATAACAAAAAATTGTTCAAGATTTAAAATCTTCCTTCAAAACTAAAATATTTTTTGTTTAAGATCACCATTTTTTCACGAAAAATGTTAACATCTGTAACCTAAAGTTAATTATTTTCTATTTCGAAAGTGTACTCTTACATTTTTTGTTCAAAACTCATCTCTTTTGTTCAAAAATTCGACTAATTAGTTACACGTAATCTATTAGTTGAAATTAATCGCTTCACGTTGAAAATTAAGCTCTTCAATTTTTCATTAAGAATTCATATTTTTTGTTTAACGCTTGAACTACGTTTTTGGAACTTGAACAACTTTGTTAAAAATTCGAATTGTTGGTAAAGGATGGAACTATTCCGTGAAAAGTGCTTGACTTTTTCGTTGAAAATTAATTTTTTTATCTGCAAATTTAATGAATCCATTTTTCGTTTAAAATGTAACAAAACGGTTTGGAATTTACGTATGTTTTTTTTAAAATTCATCTTTCTTGCAGGAAATTGATCTTCTTGATTCAAAATTTAACTGATTTGCTGAAAGTTGAACTACTTCGTTAAAAATTTAATTTATTTGTCGAAGATTCATCACTTCGGTTCTAAAGTGTGTAGATTTTAGATCATACCATCCCATTGATATCTCATGCCTGTTATTCTACTACAAGCAGTTGATAATAAGTTGTTATGTTTCCTCCTTTATGTGGAATACCACCTTAGTAATCAAAAGGCGGCACCATTTTATCAAGTTAGATAAATTCCTAAAAGCAGCAAACAAACAGGAAGTGAAAGAAAATTGTATGTGCGTGTCTAAGCACTGAATGTATTCTTGACACTTGACAGTTCCATCCTTATCATATCATCAGGACTAATATTTAGCTATGCTAGGTCAGTATAAATTTTGAGATTCGTTATTAGATCTCTTAAATCATGGAAACCTGCGAGTTGCATTTTCATCTAGCGAGACTATCTAGAATCCTGTATTCATTAAGGCAATGTCATAAATCCCCTTGATCCTAAACAAACTAACGGATTCAACCGTCTGGTGTCATCCTAAATACCTCAACAGTTTTTTTTTCAATTCGAACTAAATCAAAAAGTTTGATTTTCTATCTCGGTACGCAGGCGATTATGGTTTTGTTGTATTATACAATTTTCAAACTGAAATATATAATTATTATTAATATCAAATTTCTGTAATTCATAGCATCTAATATCTAAAATAAGAGAAAAGAACTGCAAGGACAATATATTTTGGATAACTAATGAAAACTGATATTTGGAATCATGAATTTTTGAAAAAACAAATTGATTTTGATGAAAATAGATCAAGTTTTATACAAATAGTGGAACTTTCAGTCCAAGAAAATTCTCAACAAAACACATTTGACTTTTTAACATGGAAACATCACTCACTTGTTGAAAATTCATCACTATGATTCCAAATTGAACTATATTATTTAAAAATTAGTTTTTTTTTGGTTGAACATTCAATTCATAAGTCTAAAATTTAACTATATCAGTTTCTTTTGAATTTTTTTTCAGTTGAAAATTCCACTTTTTCGTTGAAAATTCATGTATTTACCTAAAAATATCACAATTCTTGGTGAATGAAAAATTTTTCGTTTTAAATACAGTATGGATTCGTTTAATCCTGGAGGTTCAGTAGTAGAAATTTGTCCATTTCTAAAGTTTTCCATTTAAAATTCCTTTTAAATTTTTATTCTTTTTTTAGAACCATTGAATTTTAGAGGCTGATAATTTAACATTTTACCTTCTCAAATGGTGATAGTGACTGTGAGTTTATTTTTTATTTCCAAAAAATGTGTCTAATGACTGTTTAGATTTCAATGTTAAATCAAAATTTTTTAATGTAGGAACAATTTAAAATTCTAGAATTTGAGAAACTTTGACATGGAAACATTTAATTAAGATTCCCATTTGAAATTGTTAAATTTTAATCTTTCCAAACTGGTAATTATTTAAATTCGGAAGATTTCAATTTTGAACGCTTTTAATCAGAAATAATACAATTACAAATTCCTTAAATTTTAAAATGATTCAATATTCAAAATTTTAATATGAAAATATTCGATTTTAAATTGTCCTATTTACGAAATTTTAATTTGAAATCCTTCAATTTTGATAATATTTAATTAAAAATACAACTATTCAGTTTTGAGCACTTTGAATTAGAAGTAATATAATTTCAACTCCTTTCTAATAAAATTGTCGAATTAAAAAAATTTCAGTATGTAAGTTTTTAATTTTGAGACCTCCTGATTTAAAATTATTCAATTTTAACCGCCTTCATTCAGGAATAATACGAGTTTAATCCCTTTTTATTCGTTTCGAAATATTGTCCTGTTTTCAAAATTTTACTGCAATATAAAATTGTTTTGATTTGGAACGCTTTCAATAAAAAATCGTTCAGGATATGTTTTTCGAATTTCAAACGCTTTCAATTCAAACCTATTAACTATTAAGTATGTTTTAAAACAAAAATTTCAAACTCATGTTTGAAAATTGTTTTACAAATGGATTTTGGAATTGTTGATACTTTAAAGTTTAGAAAATAAAACAAAATTCCATGAGAGTTACAAATAATTTACTTGTAGCGCAAAATGGAACCAGTTTTAATAAAAAAGACTATTTCTAGATTAAATTTATTCTCTGATTTAATTCAACAGAATCGTCGATTTGAATTTTCGAAATGGATTTTTATTTGAAATTATTCGTTAAGTACTAATAAGATGGAAATCTGACACGTCAGCAGTTTCTCAAATCTAACTAGCAGTGATGTTCGGTCTTGGGTACGTCTCAGCTGCAGATTTGTTTTCCGTCCTTTGAGGGTCAACCTTGTTTACAAATGGCAATTCTTACGAAATCATTACAAATACAAAAAGGGTTAATTTAAATTCCGCTTATTGCGAGCACCTATTTTATTGTCTATCATGTTTGCTACAAGTCCTGGAAGACCTCAAAAAGTCATGAAATATCCAAAGTTCTGGGAAATTTTGAAAAGTTATCCAATTCTTTTGTTCAAACTTGAATTTATCTACTAGCTCATATTTTAAAGTCCTAATAATTATCTCAGTACTTTACGACAAACTTCAAATTCTCGAATGAACACAAATTGACTTCTTTACTCACAAAAATATTATATAATTTTGATTTCGGATTATAAAAAACTTTTGTAATAATATTGAGGAGATTTGTTCAGAATTCTATGATTTTTGAGAATTCCTTCATATTTCCATTGATAAATCAGCTGAGTTTATACTCATCCCGAAAAATTTCCCGAGCTGGAATCCAAACAAAGTTTTTTCAGTTTTAAGGAATTTCCTAGACTTTCAGAGGGCCTATAAGGTTTTAGGATATTTTAAACGATTTGAAGTGATTTTTAGAGTATTTTAACAAATCTCATCAGATCTTCCGAAGACTTCAATCATTTCCATAGATTTGAAAAAATTTCAAGGTGTTTCAGTAAATTCTATCATATAGCAATGGACTGTGAAGATTTGAAATGATTTTATATTATTTCCAAGGAACTCCATTAGATTCGAAGGTGTTTTAATTTTATTTAGTTTTGAGGATCAAATTTTTTGAATTTATATTAAAAAAGTCAGAATTTGTTCAAGAGAATATTGTCCAGACAAAAGCTACCTAATGCTTGGTTTTAAATAGTGAAATGTAAAACTTGGAAACCTCAACAACTGAGTAAGATCGAGTTGAATGCTTGTATAAATCTAATTTATCTGGTTAACAAACAGTTACATAACAAACTAATTATGCAAGTATTAGTAGCGTTCCTGACTGGGCATTTAATATTAAAAATTTTTTTTTAAATTGCAATTGAAACTGTTTACGCTGAAAAACTTTAATTTCAAGGCCTCAAAAATTTAACTATTACAGAACTATGCATTAAAACCTATAATTTTGAATTGAAATTATAGAAATTCTGAAGATTATACAAATTACTAAGATGTATCATATCATATAGTATCAAATGACATTCGAAGTGATTGGGTAGATTTTACTATTTAAAAATGAAATTTCTCTAGAAAGAAATAATCAGTCTTATTTTGACGAGTGAAAATAAAACGAGACTGGACAAAAACATTTCCGCCTTTTTTCGTTTCTCGGCATATCTCACTCGATGGCAGCACTAGAAACATAGAAGCTTCAATGTGGACAAAGTGATGAATGAATTTGACGATCATTGTATATAATCTTTTGCAATCCTCCAAATATTATTATTTTCATAATTTTTTTTCATTGCCCAGTGAAATAAAAAAAAGTGAAGGTGAGTAAAAAAATATCGGCCTTTCAGTGCTTTCCGAGAGTTGGTACGTACAGTTCTTTAAATAGCTTGCGTGCTTCAGAATCTCTACATATTAAACGATTTTAGTTTGTTTGTTTGTGTTTTTTTTTCTTCAAGAAATTTTCTCTAATTTTTTCATTGTGAAAATTATTTTCGAATTGGACGAGTTATGTGTTGATTTCTTCTATCGCTATTTTCTGTACTTCGAGCTGTTATTAAAGTTTGTTCAGACTCTGAAGAGAAGAAACAGAAAGGCTCAAAAACACGGTAAAGTTATCTGATGAGAAATTGCTTTCTATGTAAGAAAAATCTTTGTACGTTATTTCCAGTATAGAATTGCATTCACATACTGTAAGATAGCCATTATTTTCAAATTTTTTTTTTTTTTCATAATGTTATTATTAGTTTTTCTACAACAGTACCCACATGATAATATGTGCAAATTTTGTCAAACAAAATAATTCATAATACATTTATCTTTTCTAACATATCTGAGTGAGCTCACTCTGAAGCTTACTAATGTCTAATTTTGCCAATCTTTCTTTGGAATGCAAAAATGTTTAATTTTACCTTGTCACGACTGAATTGATTATCTTGCCTGTTTCTTGTTTGTTTTTATGAGTGAGCGGTTTGCATGTTGCGATGTTTTCAAATTTGTCTACTCAGAAGATTCTTTGTTTAATTCAAACATTTGTTTAAGCCTATATCAAAGATAGAATTTTTTTGATAAAAATAAAATGTGTTTCAGTCAAACAATGGCTTGCATAAATCAAATAAATTTTGTTTCTTTAAAAAGCTATTTGTTAGAATTAATCAAATATTTATTTGACCCTCTATCAAAGAAAGAATTTGTTTAAATCCAAGAAATATTTTTCTGAGTGTAACCTTATTAGTTTTTTCTCTTTTCATTCATTCAATGGGCTGATTTGTTTTTATTGTCTGCCTTCTACAAGTGGACATCAGTCATAAGAATGAAATAAAAGAAGGTAACCATGAAATAACCTTGAATTGTGAATAATTGAGAATCATTCTGAACTTGTATGATTTACAATTTTTGAGGATCATATAGAAATCTGTTTTATTATAGTGACGACATGGACGGCAGCAAGACCTTTTTTTGGACCAGATTGAAATACATTCTGAATGATCAATAACGACGAGAAATCCTGTTCTAAATCGGGGAGGGACATTTATATCAATCAGAGACAGGACCATCGGTATCAGCGACCAATTCCCCAGAGATGGTGGAAAGAATCAGTGGAAAACTAGAAGAAAAAGCTGGTTTTCTGAGGAGGAGGGACAGCAATAGTAGACCCAGCATTAAGAAATTAGGGAACATCAATGATGGTTTCAAGTCTAGATGAAATGGTATGTTTCATTATCCCTATTTTCATAATTTCAAAAGTGGGGACTTTACATTAGGGTGGACCAGAAAAACTATATAAATTGAAAGCGCCTTGGCACTGAAAAGTATTATTTTTGATTCCTTATAACGTGTAAAAAATTTGAAATGAATTAATCAATATTCTGGGATTAGGCGGAGTTGAAGTGGAATTAAAAATTTTTTGATTGCAGAGTTTAAAAAAAAATCGTGAATGTTAGTTTCCTTTCCTAACATGCATCTCAAAATTAAAAATGATTTGTTTTCAGCATAGAAAAACTTTCTTATGTTCAAAATGAACTTCCAAAAAATTGGAGAAGATCAGATCGTTGAAAATGACGAGCTGATGAAGTCGTTGTTACAACTCGTAATTTTCAACGATCCGATATCCTCATCTTTTGTTTCAAGCACATTTCGAACATAAGATGCGTTGAAAAAAAATTATTCATGATTTTTAGAACGCCCGGATCTTTCTTCTTTTTCAAGTCTCCATACAAAATTTAATTTCTCCCATATAACCTCAAATAAAATGTGTGAAAATTTTTAAAAATTAGACATATTATGCAGATTGAGAAGTAGAAATAGCATTTACAATTTTTCCGAAACTCTGGGATTGAAAAGTTTTTTTATTCTATTTCAAATCCGCCCAACCCTATTCCTCTTTGGAAACTTCATTCTTTTTAAATAAAAAGTATGCTATCATACTTTTAAAATTCTCCTATTTCCTTAAAAATTCAACCGTTTTCATCAAAAAGACAAATTTTTTATCAACAATTTAACTGTTTTGTCGAAAATGTCTGTTTTCCGATAAGAAGTATGATCATTTGGTTGAAAATTATTCCTTCTTTATTTAAAAATCTACCATTAAATTTTTGGTCAATAATACATCTCTTTTCATTAAAAAAAGTTAAGTCATTTGTTGAAAATTCTACTAATTTTTAGAAAAGTTATATATTGGTTAGGTCATAATTTTTTAACAAAACGTCTCAATGTAAAGAATTTATAAACGCACTTTTCGAGATTCCAAGAATAAAAAATTAAAAGCGTTTGAAATTCAAATTTTGTGATAGAAAACGTGTAAATAGAAATTATTAAAATAATTTTGGAATTACGCTGGAGTTCTAGTATGAAAAATCAATTAATGATTGATGTTGCAAGGCGATTTTTAATTTATTTAAAAATTGAATAATTCACAGAGCGTAACGTTACAAATTCAAATCTTTTAATTCAAATGCCTATTAACATAAGAAGAGTTTGTTAATATTTATCACTTTTTTGTTCTTGGTTTGATACAAAAAGTTATAAGTCGAATATTCAAAAGTAAACAATTTTGAACCATTAATATTATGAATGAAAGAGTTGCACTTCGAGTGCTATTACGGGCAGTTCAGTTTTGATTTAGATTTAAGAAATCAGGTTTTCTTAGTGCAAACGACGTGCAAATTTTTTGCGAAATTTGCGAAAATTTATTTGTTCATGTTGAAAATTCAGAAAGTTTATTAAAAATTGAATTGATTTGTTAAAAATACTGTTATTTTGATGAAACTATTAACTATTTGGTTGTAAATGCAACTGTTTGGTGACAAATTAATGTTTTTAAATCCAACTATTTGGTTTAAGATTATTTTAGGTTAAAAATAAACTTTTTGCTTCGAGACATAATGCTTCAGGTCAATAATTCAGCTGTCTTCTAAAAAATTCTCATTGAACTACCTGGTTTGAAATGCAGCTGTTTTTGGTTGTAGTTTGGTTTTTTTGTTGATGACTACGCAACTCTTTTAATCACAGCTTCAAATATTTGGTTGTAAATGCAACTATTTTTTCAAAAATATTGTTTGTAGACTTATTTGTTTGGCTTGAAATCCATCTTTCTTGGTATCATATTGGATTTAATGTGGTATTAATGTTAATTTTATTGGAAAGATTTGATTTCCCCATTATTTTCTTATTCCCGGAAAATATCGTCTAGATACTTTTGAGAGCATTCTTGGACTGTGAAGTCGGGAGAAATCTATGCATAATTTTGTAACAGAAATATTTTAATGTGAATATCACTTTTTCTCAGCCCCGATGTCCTGTTCTTTACCAGTTTCCCCGAAGACGACAAGTGAGACGATGTTCCTTAAAGAGTGTGACTCCAGTTAACGGCAAGATTTGGTCCAGCGTAAACTGGCAGAAAATTGACACATACAAATTTCATGACAACAATCTCAAGGACAACCTGGAAGGCAGAGGGGGCTTAAAAGTATTTGATTTCGCTGAAAAAAATGGAAAGGATATTGCTGGGACTATAGTTCCAATGAAACTGGCCCTGGCAGTGCAAGGTGAGCAAACCCAATAAATGAAATCAAAGGGACATTGGTAACAACTGATTTTATTAACGAATTATTCTTTAAAGTTAACTGATTCTTAATCGAATATTTGTCTATAAATTGAAGTTGACCCTTTTCATGAGGAAAATGAGTTTGTATAAAATAAGTTACCTTTGTTACAGTAACTAGCATTTTTTCCTGCCCATAACTGTGCACCACAGTTTCCGACAAAGAAAGCCTTTCGAAGTTTCTCATTCAATTCACTATTTCGGGAGATTCCAACAAAGCGTTTTTGTCTTACATAACAAACAACGATCCAAATGTTTTTACCCATTTTTATTTTTTTATTGATGAGAATGTTTTTTTCATTGTCTTTTAATTAAGTGTCAATTAAATAGATAAATTTTTCATCATACATATAAATGGAAGAACGCTTTTTTATCCATGTAATTCAACGTGTCCATTTGGCCAGATGAACGAGCGGAAAGCCACAAAATTCTGTTGATCGCGAAAATTCTGGGAAATACCAAATATTCAGTGATCGGGATGTTGCTCGAATTGTCACAATTTGGATTTTTGACAAGGAATAAATTAAAGAAATGTGAATACAATTCACGTAACTGATTACAATTGACTTCACTGGAAATAGAGAATTTGCATGCAGAATTATGATTTTTAGTTTAAGACAGAAAATTTCAGTGATGAAATATAATGTTGACAATTGGTACAGAAAATTCCAAAAAAGAATTATAATTTCGACTTCGATTAGGAAATTTCCGACAAGAATTATAATTCTGAATTGCGACATGAAATTTCAGTAAAAAAATCATTTGGATTTTTTGTCGAAGGCAACTCTATGTGAGCTCTGAAGTGAAACGTGATTGGAATTACAATTGAAAATTTTGCCCATGAATAGAATTCCACTTTAAAATATGAATTTCTGAAATCAGTTGAGTCACAAATGATACTATAAATGATACATGATTAAAAATAACAAAACAAAAAATTGTTCCGAGTCAGAATTCATCTGATTTGAATAATTCTTTGTTCCAAAACAAAATTTCTTTGAATTCAAACTTTTTTTCCATAAATAAAATTTTGTCAGTATTTGAAACTTCCCTCTTCTGAATTCGAAAAAAGAGATTTCATTATATTTCTGAAGTATAATAGAGAATGGTCTGAAAAAGAATAATTTCTAATGGGAATAGGAAATGTCCATAAAGACTTAGAACAGAATTTTTCACATGGAATAAGAATTTCAGAAAATAATTATAATTCTGATTTAGAAGAATTGAATTTTTACTTTTCCAGCAAAAATTAACAATTTTTCTGGAATTCAAATCAATTTTAAATTATGATAATTATTAATATCGAAATTTGAAATAGAAAAATATCTTGTTGCGATTATTTTTTCTTCGAGAAGATGTGATGCATAATGTATTTTAATTGATATTGCTGCAAACAACTGACAAATTAATATTGGAACACTTTTTTTATAGCTGGAATGTCACTGGCTGATAAAAAACACAATTTTTGTGTCATGCATAATTTGATTATACTGTTTTTAAAATTATTTTTCATATATTTTCATATATGAATAATACATCAATTTTCAATTGCAAATCAGAAGCTCATCATTTAATTCACTTGGAAATAGTCTCGATACCGCACACATGCTGATCAACTAAACTATCTTCTTCTTCTGTAAAATTATATTTACAATATAAATAATTTTTCTGGATATCTTTATCATCTCTCGATTAGATATATTCTCATAGGTGCTGACAATGAGTCGCACAGTGAGAAAAAAAATGACTTTTTTGGTTCAAAATAACGTACAGCCCACAAATATCGACCGAATTAAACAAAAAAATCCGAGAAAAAAAGCTGACAAGAATTCCAAAATAGTTGTAGAGCTTGATTTTTGAATTAGGCTTTCATTTTTTTTACAAATAAACAAATATAACGAAAAAAATGGCCATTTTTTCTATTTCAGGTTCCTGGTACTCGTCAATAACAGGAAAATGGTTGAAGTCACCAGAGTTTCATAGAGTAACATTCGTTGAAGATGTTTCAATGTTATATAATAAACCAACAACAATTTGTGAACAAATTATTTGTTGAAAACATTTTTTCTACGATTTTCCATTATTTTATGATTTTTTAAGTTATATTGCAAGAAATTTCAATGGGAACAATATTACAATGGAAAATTTTTCCCTTAGGATTATAATTCATTATATTATAAACAAATTCAATAAATAAATGCATTAATCAGGCATTTTTCCACACAAAAATTCGTTTTTTCAATGTCAATTTTTTCAAATTAGAGACTTTCAGATCATTTTAGCAAAATTCATAGTTTTTTTTCGATTTCAGTCTTTTTAATTGGGAACTCCATGATAATTTTAGAAAAATTCATAATTACTCAATAAATTTAATGTTTTTTCAACCAAATTGAAAGAAACAAATGCATTACTTGGGCACCTGTCAATGGAATTTTTTTTTTCTATGTCAGTCTTTTTAGTTGGGAACTTGATTTCCACTGATTCAAAGATAGTTTATCATAGGCAAAAGTGGAAGGAAAAGGTCTTTCTACTCGATCCTGAAGCTGCAGACTTATTAAAAGAATGTAAGTAATGAGTAAATTAAACTGAGAGGACTGAGATTAGAGAAAAGAACTTTTCCGTTGACAAATAACCAAATAATGGATATGCTTATCAAATTTGTTTAAAACATTGTAGAATTTATCAACTCAGTATGAGTTTTTCAATTTTTTTCAAAGTCATTTTTTCCCACTGTGTAGTCGTTAACATGAAACATTTACAGAGAGTGATAGTAATCCAAATAAGTAACAAGAATTCATGGTTTTGGTTTGAAATTTCATTTCGAAAATAATTATTCACCAATTTTCTTTTTCACTGCTGTCAAACTTTATTATACCAAATTTATCAAAAAGTCACTGCTAACTTTTTGTAATCTCTGCATGAAAAACTTGTTTTGTTTGAAACTAATTATTTTCACCTTTGTTTTAGATGATGGACCTATCTACTTATTTAGTTAGCCGCGGTGCAGAATGAATTAAACGATCAAGAGCTGTTTCCAAAAAAAGTGCAAGCTTCTTCTGCTTCTTTTAATGAAAAGTTAAGGAATTTACTTGAGGAAAAAAACGTGATAATTTACGTGGAATTCGACAATGATAGGTAAGAAAAGTGGTAGACCGAATCCACTTAAAATCGGACAGGGCTCTACACTTGAAATCACAGAATCTATCGGGCACGAAATATGTTGTTTTTAGGGGAAATTAGGCGATACGTCTTTTTTCGATTTGCAAAACAATTATTTTTTTTTTATTCATGCGTATTTATATTTGTGCTTTGTTTGCCAAAAAACCCTACTTTTTTCTCCAAACTGTACAATTTTTGACCAAATTGAGACATTTATTGTCTTATCTTTGATTCTAATTGCGGTGGTCTTTCTGACGAAATTTAGAGTCCATTTTCTCAAAAAAGAGTTCTATGAAAAAATTTCTCCAGTTGTTTCGCGATATCTTTCATTGTTTACGAGAAAAATTACATTTTTAGGAAAAAAATTCTCCCGGTCTTGAATACGGCTTAGCCCGCATGATGTTGATAAGATGCCTTTCTTCCATGTTTTCAAAATTGAAGACAAAAATAAAAAAGATTTTCCTGGAATGTATCAGTTCCATGTGATTTTGGACCTATCCAGTTTCCGACAATTCTGGAGGTTTTGAGACCCCTAGAGTCAGAAAAAAATAGTTTAAAAGAAAATGTATGTATGTCTGTCTGTAGTCTGACGACGCGATAACTTCAGAAGAAGGATATTTCTAATTAAACTTTTCCTTTTGTACACTGGTTTTTGATAGAAAAACACATGTCAAGTTCGTTAGTTAGCCTCCTACTGAATTTCTTCATGGTTTTAGCCATGGAAAATCAAACTGAAATATATAATGATTCAATGTTTCCGCGAAACTACTCTGGATACGGTAGAAAATGGGAAAGACCACAATTATTTATTTTCGAAAGTTTCACAAAATTGCTTGCAACTATTCTTCAATAGGAATGATAGTTTTTGTTTTTGAGGTAGAAAATGTCATAAGAAAATCGAAAATTCAAATCTACAGCCAAACAATGCAAAAGACGATAAAATAGGCAGCAGAAAAATTATTCGCCTCAAATAAACCTACAAAATTGCTCTCCACCATTATTCAACAGCATCCATAGTTTGGCGGAAAAATTGAATTTTTACATTCTCATAATTTAGATGGAATGTCTTAGATTCATGTCATTTTGGACCTATGCATTTTTGTTCAATCCTGGACATTTTACAACCACCTAAGTTAGAAAAAATAGTTTTCACGAACATGGCTGTGTGTCTGTCTGTCGGTCTGTCCGTCTGTCTGCCTGTTGTCTGATAATATAAATAATATGAATAATATAATTTAAATTTATTGGAATGATAAATTTCAGGGTTAATGAGAATGAAATATATTTCAAAATGAAAAAAAAATAGATTAATCATAATTGGTAAATTTTTTACTGTATTTTGCAATATATGCTGCGACAGATTTTTTTACAGTTTTTGAGTCCGGGATAATTTTTTTCTCTAAAAACGAAATGATTGCGAGAAAAAAAATCTCCTGACGACAAAAGTTATTAAGCCAGCATCAAACTTAAAAGACATCTTCCTTATCAAAGGGCAATAAAAAAAAAGCGAAAAATGTGAGTGTGGTTTTCTTTGAGAAAATCAACTTTTTTTCTCAGAAGAACCGCTGCAATTAGAATCAAAGACTGAATAATAAATATCTCAATTAGATAAAACGTTATGGAGGTTTCAAGTCAAAAATTCGAGTTTTTTAAAAACCAAAGCACAGCAATCAAATACACATAACTTCTTAGCATTTTTTTTTTTTTTTGCAAATCGGAGGAATACCTATCGACTATTTTCTTCTGAAAAAGAACAAATTTCGTCCCCGAGAGATTCTGCAATTTTAAGTGGAGAACCCTGTCTGATTTGAAATGGTTTCTTTTAACCTTTCATCCTTATTATATTTTTGATTCAGAACCCATATGTTTGGGTTAAAATTTCTACTATTTGGTTGAAAATTCAACTATTTTGTTGGAAATTAAACAAAATAAAAAATTCTTCAGTTGAACTATTTTGATAAAAATCAATTTAACTGGTAGAAAATTGATTTGTTTGGTTAAAATTCCAATTTGTTATTGTTGTTGAAATTTTTTTTCTTGAAAATCAATTTCCCTCGATGAAAATTCTACTATTAGATTTTTTCTTCGAATTATTATTTTTTTAGTGAAAAATTCTGCTACATGGTGAAAAATTGACTAGCTTTGTTAAAATTTTATTTTGTTAGTTGAAGATTGGACAATTTTGCTCAAAATTTGTTTCTTTGTTGGTAAAAACTAAGTTTTGATATTGCAAATTGAACTATTCTATTTTTGGTTGAAAATTGATCATTTTAATTGAAAGCGCAACTATTTGGTTGAAAATTAACTCTTTTGTTAAAAATTTGTCTCGTTCAATAATTCAACTTTTCAGTTAAAAAATTTTCTTCTGGGGTTGAAACATCTATTTTTCTGGTAACAAAATTTACTTATTTGATCGAAAATTATCTCTTCTGTTAAAAATTCATCTTTTCTGGTGAAACATTATTTGTTGAAAATTGAAGAAATTGAATTAAAGCATAAAATATATGAAAAAATGAATTCTTACAGTAACCAATTGTTTTATGTATGTAGAATTATATGGCTGAACAATGTATAGAAGTGCCTATCTGATAATAAAAAATATGGAAATTTAAAAATTCAGAATGGGACAAAAACTTTTTTCTCTATTTTGATTTTATTCTTATTGAACTCCGAGCAGAAAATTACTTCGAAAGTAAATTATGAGAAGAGAATAATCAATATATCAATGTTTCAAAATTACAATTTTTGAGTAAAATCCACTTTGTAAATAAAAAGTTGCAATAAGATAAGAATTTTTCGAAAATATTTATGCGCAGAATTGATACAAGATACAATTCAAATTGGAAAAAAAAATCAATTAGAGTTTTTGATATATTGTTACCATAGAATAGGTACTTCCATAAATTATTGAAGCACATAGTTCTACATGCATAAAAAAATTGGTGACTGTAAGAGTTCATTTTTTTATAGGTTTTACGCGTAAAATCAACTTTTTCAATTTTCAACATCTTTGAGAAGGTGAAAGGTATGAATCGATTTCACAAAAAATTAACTTTTCAAAAACTGACAATTTCTTGCTACCAGAAATTAATCGCACGAAGAACACTTTTTTACGGCCCATACCAACCTATATATCAATTTTAATAAAAAGGGTTTCTCAACATATTTTTGTAAAACATTGCCCTATTTCCCCTGTTTTGCTGGCATTTTATGGAAAAATTATTCGACAGGTAATCTAATGCCATTTTTCTTTCTAGGCTCATTGTGCAGTTGTACGATCCATCAGGCAGCAAAATCCAACACTATGCCGCAAAAGAAAAGGTTCCTTCCGTCTCCTATGCAAATTATTCCAAGAGCTCTTGGCTCCAGATTGCTACTTAAAACACAGTAAAACGATAAACTAGAAGAAAATGAAAGACCTGAGCCTGATGCAATCTGTGCTCTCAAAAACTTGAATGGAAACTATTGCCCTGCTACGATTATCAAAAGGGCTGGCGAGGAAGCTTTTTCTAAACCCCATAGACTAAGAATTATTCAGTGAACGAAGGGGCTCCTCTTGATGAATATTTATAAAAAACTTCAACTTTCCACTAAGCTTGTTTACCTTCCGCAAAAAAAAAAAGATGAATTCAACGGTTGTAGTACAGAATTGGATAACCTAAATTTTAACCGAAATTGTATTCTCGGCATTAAAAAAATTCTTCAAAACTCAACTACACGTTGTTTGTGAAAGATTTGTTTAAAATCTTATTCTTAATATAGTAATAAAAAGATTGACAAATTGAAACTAGATGAATGGCTTTTCTTCATCTCTTTTTTTTTAATTTCCTGACCTTTTACATCTGCAACGTGCAGCTCAATTTTGTATGATGACTTCTGAGGATTTCAATGATTATAAAAGATCTATAAAACAATTTTAATGGATTTAATGAATTTTTCAGGGTTTTTTGGACATATCAGATTAAATGGAATGTCTCGTTATTCAAATTCATATTAAAAAAGCCATGAATCGTTAACGTGGACATTGTCAACACCAAATCCACCCAATGCTTGTTTTTACGTAGTAACATTTGAATTAAGAAACTTTAAAAAAAATCTTTGCGTGTCTGAACTATTGAAGCAAAACAACTTCAGGCTCAAGGCCTGAAAAATTGAACTATTTTATATTTCCGGATTTAAAACTATAATTTGAAACTGGAATACTAAAAACTTTCAAAATGATAAAAGTCATTAACAGGTATCATATAATTCAATGTCAAATGAACTTGAAAATGATTGAATAGATTTTATTAACAAAACACGAGATTTTTTCACAAAAAAAAACAGTAATTATCATTTTCACAGGTTAGCATTAAAGAATTTTGAATATTGTAAATCTTGAAAATTTATTCATTCTTAGTACGTTGAAAATGATATGATTTCCAATTGGAAGCCTTCAAAAGAAATACATCAAGCTTAGTTGAACCAAGACACATCAAAAAATGTCAAGCTTTGTTTAAAATTGAAGTATTCTTAAATTGAAATCGCGAATCTAAATAGATAAAAATAATAATTTTCTAATTGTGCACCACGCTTTTCAAAACTCATGGTTTTAGTTTCAAGTGGAAAATGAATAACTTGAATCTTTATTATAAGGTATTTCTATACAACTGGAACAATTTCATATCACTTCAAGTTAGAAATGATGCCAAAACTGACGTATGCTACAATAAACTGTCAAATTGGTAGGACAGAAAAAACCGCGAGGTAAAAAGTTCGCGGAAAACAAACGGAAACATAAAATCTTCAATGAGGACAAAGTCAAGGAATAAATTCACAGATTTTTTGCATCTTCCAAATAATAATATTCACCTGATATCACGAACATTATGCAAGATCCTAAGCCAACAGTAAATTTCTAATTTACTAAAGAGAGTTCAAGATAAACTTACATTCCAGGCTCGAAATCATCTGTTATCTGGTTGCTTCCAACGAAAACCATAAAGCTACAGATAGCACGAAGCCGAAACCATAACTCTATAAACCATCTTGATAAATCCTAAAATGTAAACTTGAAATAATGGAAATATATGATATTCATTCGAAAATTTTCTTCCAATTCAGAAAACTAGCACCCGTACGATAATATATTTTGCAAATTCTTGGCTAATGAATTTTTAGTCAACATTAATGGAAATGCACACTGATGCCTCCTTCATAATTTATGGGGTTATATCTAGTTACATTATTGGAATTTTGAAGATTTTTCCAGCCATGTTGATAAAATTTTATTGGAATCGATTAAAGAGGACCGACTACTACATATTTTTAGATACTTTTTCTTATTATTACTTGCGGTTAGCATGATAACTCTGGAACGGATTATCTGAAATAAAAAAAATAACAAGATTTGGTTATTATATTCGTATATGGAGTTCGTGAACAAAAGAATTTTCATTTGGAACAACATTTTTATCTTCTGGGCCGAAAAAAAACGTTGTTAAACCCTTCTTCTATGAAGTGCGTATAGGAATGTTCCCAAGAGAAAATTAGCAATAGAGTAGAAGTTTCATATTTATATTTAAAGTAGAAGGAAATAGTATGAAGAACTCCTTCACCTTAATGTATCAATTAGAAATTTTAGAAATTAACTGATTTCAAATCTTAAGTGTCTTAACATTAACCAACTAAATATTACCTAACATGAATAATATAGACAGTTACAACTCTCTGATTAAAAGGATATTTTTATTATTGAAATAAAAAAATTCTTGATTAAATAGATGAAATTTATTAATTTCTATTTGAAAGCGTTTCGAATGGAATACTTCAAAATTGGAAACTTTTAAATTAGAAACGCCGAATATAGAAAGATACGGACTGAAATTGGGAAAATTGGATATATTAATTAGAAATTAGTTTAAATTGTATCGTTTCTAAGACTAAGCTTTCAAAGTAAAATTTTCTTTTGAATGAAAGAATATCGAAATCAAATGATTTCGTATTAAAAATTCAAGACCAGGACAATTCCAGAACGTTAAGAATTTAATGTTTAATATTAGAATTTTTCAAATCCTCTCTAATTCAAAGTGTTTGAAATGGTATTATTCTCAATTGAAAGCTTTCAAAATTGACGAATTTAAGATAGAATACTTCAGAATTAAAATGATCTTCAATCAAAAAAAAATTAAGATTCGAAACTTCAAAATAAAAAATTTAATTAAATGTTTCACATCCAAAGCTTTTGAAAGAATAACATCATAAATTGCTATTCTGTACACAAATAATTGTAATTTATTATTGAAAAAGATTAGAAAAAAGAAATATTGATTGTGAAACTATGAAACTGAAACAAATTCTTACGCAGATCGCTGAAAATTAAACAAATCTAAACTTCATTTAACACTGTAGAAGTGTGTATTCACCAAGAATTGTGACATTACAAATTATTTATACTTTAACCTTTGAGATTCCAATTCTTTCAATTTAACTTAAATACCTTCAAAATAAACAATTTTTAAATTGAATTCGGAACTTTTAAGTTACTGTAATCATTCGGAATTGAACGAATTATTTGATTTTTAACAACATAATATTGTTCACTTTTCAATTCCAAATCGTGTGAAAGTTTTGACCGTCTTGAAATTTTCGAATCAAATATTTCAAATTTTAAATGACAAATTTGGTATAATCTTCAACTATAAATTGGACAATTTTCGAATATCAAATCAAAAATGTAAAGCGAAAGGAAAATTTGAAGGTGTCTAATGAATTTAATAATTTTATTTTATTTTAATTGTTTTTAATTTATTTCGAGGGCATCTACGCGGAAGTTGTTTTATTACGCATCCTTTGAACTAAAAATTGTGTTACTGTCAAGTCTTTCAATTACGTATCCTACGATTTTTGAAAATTTAAATAACTACAGATACTTTTGTTTGCTTAAAATTGAAATGAAGCATCTTGGAATATTCCAATCTAAAATTAATGAATTTAAACCTGACTATCTAGGCAATCAATATGAAATTGTGCAGGTTTGGAAGATTTTTCAATGAAATCGTTCTAAACTTTTAAATATAAGACTTTGAAACTACAAAATTGTGAACAGTCAGATTGTAAACTTTTAAAAATTAAGAAACTTGAAAACCAATATTTTCATATGTAGGCTTTTGAAGACAAAATACTAGAGTTTCAGAAAGCCTGAATGATCAAACAGTTTTAGAATTGAGCATTCAGAACTATAATTTCAAAATGAAATAACAGAAGTTTCAAAGTTGATAAATATATTATTAGTAAGTATCATATCGTGTAGTACGAAATGACGTTCGAAGTGAGTAAATAGATATTTTTACTAAAACATGTGCTTGTAGCTTATTTTCTATTAATGTTATATAATAACGTCAATCCCTAAAGGATACAGCTCCAAATAATTCCATGGAGGATACGTGGGGTCTCACTGACCCCACCGACTTGAAATAGCTGTCAGATCGAAGGTAAGCAATATTTTTGGCTACAAAAAATCATGAGTGATGTTGAAACAATACAAAATTATAAACAAATATTTTCAGAACCTGAGTAATAATTCAGCTATACGGAAAGGATACTTGAAAAAAAAACGTAGACAGGCCTAAGCATCCTCACACTCCTATGTGGAAATTTACTCCACATCTAGTCTGAATGCTGCCCCCACCTTTTTTTAATGTCGACGATGGTCCACCGCAGCTTTCAGCCGCGAAGCCACTATCAGTCACGATGTAGTCGTCAAAGTAAAAGGTGCTTTCACTTGGAACAGCGGCGGAAATCCAATGTCCCAAAAATCTGTCGTGACTCCAGAAAAGATTTAAAAACAAACAAAATTCGCAAGTGAATTAAAAAAAAAGCAGTAAAAACAAAAAAATTGCAAAAAATATGGATAGCCACGTTATCGGTTGTTGTGGTAGAAGGGGTAGTAGAGCATTGACTGTCATCTCTTGCAGTTCACTTCCCTTAAGAATCTGATCAATTTTGGAGAATTGATCAGTTGAGATCTGTTTACACTTTTGACTAGATATGTACTCGTCGAGACTCAACTTAAGGGTGTCCTCCTTAATTTGAATCTCAGTTGTTCTATATCTATTGGGTTAAACGTTACTATATACACTATTTACAAGATTTTGTTTTTTGTTCGAAAGCTCTATTTTTGTCATGGAGATAATATCAATGGTCTTTTAAGAGAAGCGACTTGAGATGGCCGCTTCGTTCACCCTTCGATCCACGGTGGTCCCTCACCAACTGGCCCACGGACTCAACGCGGTAGAAATGCTATCCCGAGTGAATACATAATTTTGAAACTTCTATTTATATTAAATCTACAAATTTCCACCACTTTCGAGAAAGATGAATACCACATAAATGCCAAATAAAAGCCAAATATCAGCCTCTATTGGCAAAAGCAGGAGACACTCATTAGGCCCACTTATAATTGGCTCCAACTGATGTGCAAGGAGCAAATCCGCAAGGTTTTCGCAAGGGCGGCAAGGATTCAAATTCTTCGAAGCACAAAAGAAAAATCCTTCTCTCACGAAGGCAACAAAAACATCTAGAAGGTAAGAAATATATTTTTTATATAGCTACATGTGATTCAGTTTTTACTATCAGAAAAGTTATTTTATAATCATCATATTGAAAATTAAAGTTCAGATGACTTGTCAAGTTCATTCAACAATTTTCAGAAGTGTTTCATTTCATTTCTCTAAATTAAAAATATGTCAACTTGATCATGAGTTGAAATTTAAACATTGCTCAAACTTCTCAATTTATTATTTATCTATTTATTCGATTTTGTTTAGTTAGTCATCGTGCAAAAATCAGATCTCTTGAAAAAAAGTTTTTCAAGATTTTACGAATTGTAATTATATTACCAAACATCTCTAATAAAAAATGCATTGTTTTTTGTGGAGAAGATTTAAAAATTACGAAATATAATCATTTCAAAAATACTTTTCGTAATTGAACTTTTTCCTATTGTCTCTTTTTACCTATTCTCAAAAAACGGTTTAATTTTCTATAAATCATGGTTTATTCTGCTAGAAATAACATTTCCCACAATTATATTGTTTCTAATTTTGAGAAAAAATACATAATCTTCGAATGCGGCTATTTATTAAAAAAAAATCTCAATTATTTTAAAAATTTCAGTCATAAAAAGATTTACTTTCGAAATGAAAAACAGTATCGTTGCAGAGAATCATTTTCCTGAATATACAAGCCACTATTTATTCCAATGAAACCGTTTTGCAAAAAGTGATAAGAAGCGATAGTAAGAAACAAATCCGATTGCAAAAGATATTGTTGAAATCATTGATTTTGTGAGTTTCTAACTTTTTCATTTGCGATAATGTTTTTTACTTGGAATTACGTCATCCGTAATATCATTTTGATTTTCAAAATCGTAGAAAAATTCTTCTTTCAGAGATCTGTTTTTTGACACGACAAATACGTTGAATCTCTATAATGAGGCGTTTTCATAATTTTTTTATTTTTAATTATAAAGATGTTTGAACATGATATTCATATTAAATTACTAGTACACTTGAATATTAGGATTGTCCAAAATCAAATATTTTAATTGGAGTATTCGAGGTTAGAAAACGTATACACTAATCGCTATTTAAAAATTTTAAATTATCAGTAGAAAATTATTAAGTAAGAATAAGCTAAAAATATGAAAATATAGATTATACATCAATCATAATTCGAAACAATTTTCAATAATTAATTTCTAAAAAGAAGTGTGTCTAATTGAAGTGGAAAAACATCACTTACAAATAGAGTGATGGATTTCGGAACTCTCTCTCTAATTTTTTGTATTTTTTTTTTGTTATCAAAAAATCTGTTGCTTCATTCAAATAATTCATTACCAATTAATTCTTCAGTATTATTTTTTCAATTAGATTTTTGTTAGGAATGATTTATTCCAATGACATATATTTTATATCCGATCGAAAATCTGATATTTATTCACATTTACATTTGAAACATATATAAAAAAATTTCAGCATGTTTATAAAATCAATAATATTCATCAGACATAAATTTGTTTGCCAAAAAATTTTTTCAAAAAAGCGAACAGTTTTTAATTACACTTCCCTTCCTGGACTCATTTGATTGGAAAAATATTTAAAAATGAATTATGCTAAATCCCAAAATCTTTAAAAGGTTAATTAATTTACTTTTATTTTGTTTCAGACATTTTGGCTACTGTCAATCACCAATGCTTATCAGGATTTGGCACGGTTATGTTTCTATTCAGATGGAGACTGCTGTACGCAACAGGTCATTTTCAACATTCAATTTGTGATTCAAAAATTGGCGTCACGTGTGCCAAATTTTTGCCCGTTATTTGCGAAAAAACTGATGTCACCTTGTATCCAAAATTTAATTTGTAAATTAGAAAGTAAAATGACACAACTTTGCCAAATTTCTTTATTTTCTTCGAAAAAATACACTGTAACTTACGACGTCGAATTTGTGAGAATGTTATTGAATTTTTCTAAAGTTCATAATCTTGAAATAAAAAACAAATTGTCTCTGAATAAAAAATTCTTGGAAACATGTTAAATGCATGTACTTACTTCACAATTAAATCCAGTTTCTGATCCACTGTACATATATACTGGCTCGAATAAACTTATTACCTGTATTAAAATTATTGTTTCCTAATATGATATTTCATCAATTAATTAGTTAACACCATTATTTTTATGAAGAATTTGAAACATATGAATCTAGACGTGCTTCTGAAATCAGATTACCTAGTATTTTTAAAAATAAAATTTTGTGATAGTAAGACATTTATTTTAAATATATGCATTACATTTCTTTGTTCAAATCTGAGAAGTTTTACAGTAAATAATTCTTCCAACAAGTTTTTTATGTTACCTGAATAGTTTCTTTTTACTTACATATACATACAAATATTTAATTGAAACGCGGCTCAAAAAATATTTTTGAAATATGATATTTATCATTTAGTTGTAGTTGTTTTCGGTATGAATTCGTTATTTTAAACAAATTTATTTTAGCCACTTACAAAAAAAAATCTTCCCAAAATAGTAAGAACAATATTTTTCTCCTCTTTTATTCAAATAATGAATATTTAAATAGGCATTCTATGAATAACAAGTGTCTGACTAATATCAGACCTCTCTACTGTAAAGCGATAAAGATGTTTTTTTATCAGTAAAAACGTGCGAGTAGAGCAAACATGTACTGGTCAGACATTGTTCGTCAGCATCGCTCCTCCAGCATATTCCTGTTTTTAACTACGATAAAATTATATTTAGATAATTTAAAATCAAACAAAAATTTATGAGAAGTAAAGAGTAAAGTGTAGTAAGAATATTATTATAAAAATGGATTTCAAATCATGTAACAAAACTTATTATTATAACTACAAAAGCACCTATAAAAGTCAAATAAATGTGAATTATGTTTCTCTTAAATACTGAAAAAAATTAAAATTGGTAATTTCATTTCACAATTTGCAGCATTGAAATACGAAATTTAAACTCTTTCTCCTATTCCCCTCTCGAACCCTTAACAGAAAAAACAGAAGATAAACTTCACATCGATTTCCGACAAAAGATTCTCTGCAACAAAAATTAACTTCACAGGATAAACTTTACACAAATATCGGTTAAACTTTCTTTTTTATCCCATGACAAACACACGTATTTTTGAAGACGCGAAATTGGCTGAACAAAACTTTATCGCTCTAAAAAATTTCCTGCAACGAATTTTATTCTTAGTTCTTTCTGTGTTTTTTAAAGAATTCTTCTTTTTTTTCCTGTTGTCAGAAAAATTCCTCTGTTTCTCGTTTTTTTGCTTGGATGCGAAATGATTTCCTAAAACCCAATGTTCACAATTTCGTGAAAGATTCATTTTTTCTAGTTGAAATTTTATTTTCCTGAATACTCATCCATTTTTGGTTTAAAATTAATCCCTTTGAGTTGGAAACCTGAATAAAGTTTGAACTAGTTTGCTCAAAATTCATTTCATTGGCTGAGAGTGGAACTATTTTGTTTAACCTTTTTTTCAACTGAAAATTTAACTAATCTATTCCTGGTTAAGGGCAATTTGCTTCCAGTCGAAAATTATAGTATTAAATTTTTTATGAATACATTATCTTTTATTGAAAATTCAAACACGTCGTTGAAAGTTGAACTTCTTTGCTCAAAATTTCTTTTATTGGTCGAGGATGGATCTATTTTCTCAAAAGTTTGACATCTTTTTGGTTGAAAATTAATTTTTTCAATTGTCAAATTACCTAATCTATTTTTGACTGAAAATTAATTGCCTTTATTTGAAAATGAAACTAATAAATTTTTATTATGAATTCATATTCTTCGGTTGAAATTTTGACTAGTTGGTTGAAAGTTTAATTATTTTGTTAAAAATTCATTTTATTTTTCGAGGATGGAATTATGTTGTGGAAAATTCGTTATTGTTTGGCTGAAACCTATTTTTTTCTAATTAAAAATTAAGCTATCTCGTATTTCGTTTTATATTCAACAAATCGGTTTGAAGTTGATGTACTTGGTCGTCGATTCATCATTTTTTTGTAGAAGAGCAAATTTGTAATATTTATGTAAAATTATCGAATTTTGATGCATAAATAACAATTGAACAATTATCAATTTGGAGAAAATTTGAATTAGTTTGAGAGATATTTATAAGTTTTAAGAAGATCCACACTTAATTAAAAACTAGGAAAATTTTGAAAAAATGAAAAACTAAATTTAGGTCTTCGCAAATTTCAAAATAAAGTTGTGAATCTTTTTCAGAATCTTTAAAGGTTTCAAGAACATAAGAAAGAGTTCCTAAGTTTGCTGGAAAAATTCTGAAAGATTTTTTATTTGAAAAATTCATTTTAAGAGAATATTTAAGAGGATTTTAAAAAAATTTTGTGACTGATATATGACAAGTGAACAGTTATTAATTTGGAAAATGTTCGAGTAAATTTAAAATATATTTCGCAGTTTTAAAAAGATTCCAAAAGCATGAAAGACGTGAAAAGATTTAAAAACTTTCAAAACACAATGTAGATTTTCGAAGATGTCGAACAAGATTCATAACCTTTTTAAACACTTGAAAAGATTTCAAATGGATGAAAAATGTGCAACATAACTCTTGGAGAAACGAACAATAAGTTTTTTGTTCAAAAATCATTTTAAAAAGAATATAAAATAAGATTTCCAAAAGTTTCGAAGAAGAATCTGAATGGTTTCAAGGCACTTTTTTTACTATTGCAGGATTTAAAAAAAAAAAATGTAGGAAATATTTAAATTTGAAAATAATAAAATTATTATCAGATTTGTGGACATTTTTGAAATGATTTCCTCAAACAAATTTTTAAGAGAATATTTTAAAGGATTTCAAAACAGATTTTAATGTATAAATTAATATTTCTAGCTTGAAATTGCCTGAAAAGACATAATTTAACATTTTTTCAGAAATCTTGATTCATTCTTCGATTTATAGCATTGAAAATGATAGCGTGGATTTATATTTTCTAAATATTTTTAAAAGCTTTAATTTAATACGTAAAAATTAATGAGGTTTTGAATTAACATTTTTTCAAGCTTTAATTTTAAAGGTTTAAAATCTAAAAGTATTCCACTTTGAGTGTTTTAATTTGCGGTTTATTTTTTATAAATTTAAGTGAAAAAATTGTCATTGTCAAGAATTTCTAATTCTTCAACTTCAATTAACGTGATCAATTCTTTCTTAACTGTTAAATTTTCATTGGAGTCTAGAAGTTGTTATTTTTTGACGTAGCATGACAAATATTGAGAACATTGTAATGACATAATTTCAAATGACATATATGGTGTCCAATCGGTTTTCACATATTTGGAAAAAAAAACTTCAAACATAAGGTTTTTTTGTTTGTTTAATAACGAATTATCGTTACCGTATTTTATTATTCTACCATTCCTTTAAAGTTAAAACATAGGAGCATTTTTGTAATAGAGATCATATACACATCCTCATTGAAAATGAGCTCATTGAAATATTATAAATATCTGTCATCCTAGTTTTAAAAAGAACTTTTTGGCTGCAAAGCCTGTAAATTCCTGTGGATTCTTATAGAAAATTAAA
Organism: Andricus quercusramuli; assembly: GCA_932178445.1. Classification (NCBI taxonomy): domain Eukaryota; kingdom Metazoa; phylum Arthropoda; class Insecta; order Hymenoptera; family Cynipidae; genus Andricus; species Andricus quercusramuli. The sequence continues at coordinate 24,417 of CAKNXH010061805.1, read as the reverse complement.
ACTACAATAGAATACAACAATGTACAAAAAGTACAAAAGAAGTAAAAAACTCGTCTCAATAATAGAAAAAAATGCTACTTTCTTGTAATTTCGGTTGTAATTTATTGTATTTATTTGCAGATTCATGTGAAATATTTTTGGTTGTCTGCCTCTGTAGAAATGTTGCCAACAGGGTTAAGCACATTTTGATACAAAAAAATAGATTTTAGAACATACTATCCCGCTGATCTCTCAGGATTCTATTTATACAACAAACAGTTCATGATAAGTTGTCCCTACGTGGAATACCACCTGAGCAATCAGAAGGCAGTACCATTTTATCAAGTTAGATAAATTCCTAAAAGTAACAAATGAACAGGAAATGAAGGAAAATTATATGTGCCTTACTTGTGGACGTTCCATCCTCACCTTCTCAGGACTAATATTTAATCATCTAAGATAGGTCAATTAACTTATTTAACTATTCCATTATTGGTTTAAAATTGATCGTTTTTACATGAAAATTCAACAATTCGATTCAAAATTCATGTATTTTATTGTAAATTCGCCTTTTTAATGAAAAAATCTATCTCTCTGGTTGTACAGAAATTAAATTCTCATTCGTGGAAATTGTATAATTCGTTCCTCTAATACTCAGTAATTTTTTAATTTACTTCCATTGAGCTTTCGAAAATTTATAAATTCTAGCAGTGAATAATTTCGTATTTCGAATAAAATGAAAACCTTTCAGGCAAATTAACATGGACAATTGTCAAATTTTATGAATAGATTTCTGTAGCTAATTCCTGTGATCAATTTTTATCGAAGCATCGACGAGTTCGACCCACGCCTCATATTAAATAATTTTAAATGCTAACATTTCGACTTAGAATGTGGTTTGTAACAATTTTCGGAAGCTTCTACTTTCACTTAATGGAAAATGAGATTTTTTTAATTTTTGCAGCTCCTTTCCCCCGATTCCAAATCTTCTGGCATAAAAAGCACGTACTTTACGTTTAATTTTTCAAACATTTGAAGGTGAGCCGCCCACATTTTTTAATATCAAGTCTTATAAGAATATTTGCATCAATTCATGCGAAAGTGGAAATAATGTTTTTTTGAAACGGCAACTACTCCATACTAGCACAACTTGAAAAAAGTATTGACTATAATAATTAGATTGGCAATTAGCACTTGATTCAAATAGTGCATGAGTGAAGACTTATTTATGAAAAAAATCGACAAAAAATTATCGAAACAGTAAGAAATAGTGGTTCATTCATAAATTCTTCCTTCTCAAAAGAAAACTTACCACCTATATTTTTTGGGGAGGAATAATTCTTAGAGGTTGCTAAAGGTCATAGGGAATTGGAAATTTTATTCAAAATGTGGAAATATTAATTTATTCGGCAATAAAAACACCTTCGTATCAAATTTGGCTTACTGGAGCACAATTCTGGATGCTACATTTTCCAAAACATTTTTAACTACATTTTTCTCTTAGGTACGAAAAGAATTGAAATTAATTTGTTAATAATTTAACCGCAACAATGATTAAATATAATATAAAGTATAATTAGGATATGACGATGTTTTATATTTATTTGTCATGAAAACGGCATTTGGAGGGTCCTTGTACTAGAAGTAGTTGATCCTGAAAATTTGAATCCGATAAAAAAATAATTCAACTATAGCAAGCGTATATAAGTTTTAAACAGCAAAGAGTGCAAAATTTATATCATGCCTGTTAATATATCAGTAAATTTGGATGATTGTTGCATACTATTGGTATCTTTGATATAAAATTATTATATTTCAATGAATAGTCAAATTTTTTAATACAAGGTTAGTATATTATGTACGTTTCACCTGGACTTTCTAGTTTTAAACAAAAAAATCTTTAGATTTAAATTCAATGAATTTTGATTAAAAGACAAAGTGTCTCGTCCTGAAATTAAGCATGACTAGTTCAATATTTTGCATTAGCTTTCAGACTGTGTTAAGTGTTTTTCATTGGAAATTGAAACTTTTATTAAAAAATCGCTTAATTTCAAATAAAATCAATAATATTTCACAATTTTAGGTTGTGTTGGCAATCTACATCAGAAATTGGTATTTTGAAACAAATATTATTGAGTTTGAGATACATTTACAATCATGAACAAAGTATTGTTATGTTGTGTTAGTGTTTTTTGTATAAAATTTCTATTGTGAAAAAATCATTTTATATGAAAGAGTATTTACAATATCTAATCAATAATATTTATTATTCTCCCAGGTAATAAATAATTAGATCCTAGAAAATATTTACAATCTCCCAACAACGTTAGATTATGTTGACATTTTCCATTTGAAATTGGTGAATTTAACCGAAGAGTATTATAATACAAAGAAGATTTACATTCCTGAGAAATTATTGTTATGTCATGTTAGTGTTTTTTTTATATTTTAATTTTAAAATTGCCTGGGACACACAAAGTAAAGGCAACATTTCTGTTTACTTGAAATTCCACCAGTCCCAGAATAGCCAAACTGTTTGTTCAGTCTGGAAAGGACCTTCCTGGAAGTTCGTGAGCGTTGCGTTTGAGATTACGAAAAGTTTTTGTTGTGTACACATTGACTTCAACAGCGCTGGTATTTTTTTATAATTCTGGTCACTGGAAATCTTTTCTTTTTAATCGACTTCAATAAATCAAAAACAAAATATTAAACCGAAAATCTATGATATAAATATTTCAGAACCACATGGTCCGGAAGTTAATGGTAAGTTCAAACATTTTATGAACATTTGAAAAGAGGTTATAAATGATAAATTTTAGCGATCATATTGCCAATGCAGTTAACAAAATATAGATGTACAAAGGGCTTATCTAAAAAATTAAGGCAGGTGTTCTTCTGAAATTTTCGAACCCCAACTTCCATGTAAGGTACTGCAAGAGTTTATGAACCAAGAGATATTCAATGTTTTTTTTTCTTTTTCTCATTCAGCTACTTCAATCTGAACTAAATTAATATAAACGATTAAGAAAATCTAAACATTTTCAGTTGAAAGTTAACTCTTGTTAATAGAAAAGTATACTGTTATACTTTTAGTAAAAAATTCATCAGATCTTTAGGACTTTCCTACAGAAAATTACATTTCAAAATCTTGCTTGAAAATTGAACTTTTTTGTTAAATATTCGTCTTTTTGGTACGGAAATTCATCCCTTTGTTGAAAATTTGTCGTTTTTGGTTGAATTTTGTAACTGTTCCCTGTTTTAAATTATAATCTCGTCTCTTTGGAATATCAACTATTATATTTTTTGCCGAGAATTAATCTTTGTTGTTTGAAAATTCAACTATTTGGTTGAAAGTTGAACTGCTTTGTTAATCATTGTTATTTTTGGTTGATGATTCATCTCTTTGGTTTGTAATTTAATTATTTTGTGTGTACTATTATATATTTCTTTGAGAATTTGTCGTTTTAGATTCAATTCAAACGTTCCTGAATTAATATTGAAATATTCGTTGGTTGAAATATCGAAAATTAAGTTTTTAATTGAGCATTTATTTTTTTTTTGTTTTATTAAAAATTCAACTGAACTAGATTTTTTCAAAAAAAGATTTCAGAAGTTTGATAAATCTTCGCGTGTTCTACTCTCGTCTCGTAAGTTCATGATCTTGCCAAGAATTATCAAAACGACTTCCTAGAAGAAGTGGTAGCGAGGTTAAAATCAGTTTTAGTTTAGCTGAGCCATTCCATGTATGAAAATTTAGCTCTTTTGTCGGAAATTCATACTCTTAATTTGAACTTAAATTAATTTAATTTTGGATGAGCGCTATTTGAAAATGTTCAATAAAAATTATTTTTCTCTTTGAAGACTTTGAAATAAAAATTATCTAATTAAAAAGTTATAAGGTTTCAAAATATGTAAAGTTTGTCTTCAATTGTCTCTCTCAAACATGGAAAACGTATGCAATTCGAAAATAAAACATTTATCACAAACAAACCATCATGGCACAGGATATTGAATTCAATAGTTGTACAACTCTTTTCTAGTTGGGATTTCATTTTATTTAATTACAATCCTGCTTTTTCTTTTGCTTTAGAAATCATATCTTTTGGTTAAAGATTTCTTTAGGGAAGAAAGGTGTCCTTTGGTTCGAAATTTAATCATCTTCAATTTAAAGCTATGAAATTATGTTTTTGGTTTCGAATCCATCTCTTTCTATGGAAAAGTTAATTATTTTATTAAAACTTGAAATCATTTTTTAAAAAGCTATATTTTCTGGTTGAAAATTAAATTACCTGGTTGAGAGTTGAACTCTGAACTGAACTCTGTTTTAAAGATTAATGTTTCTTGTTGAAAATTTATCTTCTGGATAAAATGACAAATTTTTTTTTTAACATTTCACTTTTAAGCTTATAAAACTTAAAACTTTCACTAAAAGAACAGATTCCCCTATTGTTCCTTTTTTGGTGTAAAAAAAATTCACTATTTTACCTGTTTTAAGAGCATTTTGGGCTGTGAGATGTGGCATTCTCTATTCTTTCCTAATTGAATTTTTAATCGCAGATGGCATTGGCGGAAACTACTTTAGGCTGCCATCTGCTCAAATGCTTGCATTTAGCAAGCTATGATGAATATCATTCAACAAAATCATTGAGCTCTCTCTTACCTACGTTTCAATTCGTTTTTTTTTTTTTATTATTTCAGCCCAAAAAAATGATCAACTTTGATACGCAGAGTGACTTCTTTGAACCCAAACAATGGACATTACCCCTGCCGACCATGTCAATTGCAGTCACGAATCTGTCAAACTTCTACATCCATGAAGTTCCAGTTCTGCAAAAAAAAAAAAACAATTCAAGACAAAGTGATGAAAGGAATTGCGTCTGCATACGAGACTGAAGGTAATATCTTGCTGTCATCGACAAGAAACGGTACCAAGCCTTTTGATTTCGAGTTTAAAACGCGGAATTTCCGTGAAGAATTATGTTCTTTTTAGGACAGATAATTTTAGTGAAGAATTATAATTATCCACTGGAGCAGGTGATTTTCGACTTGAAACAGGAAATTTTGCAAAATAATTTTAAATGTATTTTGTATGAAAATCAAATTTGGAGAGGCAATACCTGTTCCAAGTCAGAATTCGTCATATTTGGAAAATACCTTGTTATAAATCCGAATTCTATCAAATTAAAAAAATCTTTTTTTTTTGCAAACGAAATTTTTCCAGAATTTGAAAGTTCCCTCTTATAAATTCCAGAAAATGTTATAAACAGATATAATTCTGACTTTGAATATGAAATTTTCGTAAGAACTTATTATTTGAATTGAAACAGAATTTTTTACACGGAACAAGAATTTTAGAAAAATTTTTTAATTCTGATTTAGTGAAAGGAAATTTGAAATTGACCGGGAAAAATAAACGGTTTTTCTGTAATTTTGAGCATTTCTTTGGTAGACACCCTGTCATCGCATGTTTATATAGTAACCTAAATAAGATGTTTTTATACTTAAAACATTCCTCAATTATTTTAGTTATCAATATTCAAATTCTAAGTTGAAAAATATCTCGATTCGATTGCTGTTTCCTTGAGAAAATGTGATGCATGATGTATGGGAAATGATGTTGTTGCAAGCAACTGACGAATTAATTAGAATGTCCTGTGATTCTCTTACACGTTCGCTCGTAACATTTGACAAACTAATGTTTAATATTTTAAAATGCCCTCAATACTCTGCAGAAACCAAAAACCCACCAAAGAGACTTTTCCACTATTTTTATAAAGAATTTTTCTTCTATGATTTTCTTATGTTTTGATTTATAATTGCAACAATTTAAATTGTAGCAAATTAGAAAATCATGCTTATCATTTGACTTTTATACAGTCTCGATACTGTACACATGCTGATCAACTAAACTGTTCGTTTTTTAAAAATTATTATTCAAGTATAGGGAATCGACTACATGAACATCTTTGACTTCTCTTGATAAGATATAGTCTTATAGTCACTGACAATGAATTGTAAACGTGAATTCAACGTATACAGAGAGCAACAAATATCGAAAAGAAATATTAACATATATTCCTAGTTTTCGATTAAAGTTTCACCTCATAAACAGCTATTGATCGTTTCTTTTTTTTCTTTATACTACTGCCCCAAATTCATCATACTAAATTTATAAAGAAGGCAGTAGAAGCCTGTTGTGGTCTGCTGTGTGAATTGAATACTTTACATTGGAAAAAACTTGTTTTGTTTGAAACTAATTTTTTATCTTTATTTTAGATGCCTGTCCCATCTTTAGTCAGTTGTCCGTATTATAGAATGAAGCGATCGAGTAGAGTCTTTTGCACAACCTTCTACTGCTTCCCCTAACGAAAATGTTGAGAATCTGATTGAGGAAAACGACGTAATAATCTACGTAGAACAAGTCGACCATAACAGCTAAGAAAAGTGGTAACATATTCGTTTTTACTTATTTCACACTGTTTCATCTATCCTCCTCTTTTTCCCTTTTTAAAAGAATTCCTCTTTCCCATTTGTTTTCAAGAAACTTCCCCGTTGTTCCATCTTCTCTTATGGAATTTTTTATTCGGAAAGTATTTGTTTCGGTTTAATATTCTAATATTTGGTTGAAAATTTAATTATTCAGTTGCAAAATGAACTAGTTTATTAAAAATTTATTTTTTTGGCTGGAGGTTTAACTGCTTGCTTGAAACTTTGCTTTTTTTCATTCGTTTCTTTTTCTTGAAAATTCTTTTTTTTTTTTTGTGGAACCGTGACTACAAATTAAAAATTTGTGGGTGAAGAGGAATTGATATTAATTGAGAGTGCAAATATTCCTTTTTTTCAGCTACTTGGTTGAAAATTGACCTATCTCGATGAAATTTCAATTTATTGGTAAAAGATTGAACTATTTTGTTGAAGATTTTTCCCCCCTAAAAATTAAATTTCCAAACTCAAAATTTAACTTTTCCATCTTTGATTGAAAATTAACTTTTCTCTCGAAAATTGAACTGTTTTTAAAAAATTATCCTGTGTGGCTAAAAAAGTCAACTTTTTGTGGGGAATTCTTATTTTTGGGTTGAAAATTCTATTCTCATGGTAGGAAATTCAGCTATTATTAAAAAATGCAATACATTCCGGCTTGAAATCTGAGGCCAAGATTTGTAGCCAAGAGAATTCTTTTTTCTTACAATCGAATTTTCGACTTTTTTTTGAAGCAATGGCAGATACGAAAAAATGTTCAGATAAAAGTTTGCCAGTCTCGACAAGTTCTATGAAAAATGCTTCGTGTTCTTTCGTGATATTTTTCATGTTTACAAGCAAAATTCAAGAATTACATTTAGGGGAAGGAAAATTTGTCCCGGCCTCAAAATACTAAAAACCCATTTAAAAGAATAAGAAGGGTAGGGTTTTCCAGGAAATATATTTTTTCCTGGTTTTAAAATTTCAAGAAAGAAGCATCAAAGATTTTCTTGGAAATATCATCTTTTTTATTCTTCCAAATATTTTTCAACAATTTCTACTCATAGAAAAAAAGTCATATTATCAGTAACATGCGAGTGAAACCATTTTTGAGGCCGGGAGAATTTCGCTACCCTGCAATTTATTTTTCAGTTTTTCTCGAAAACGATGAGAGATATCGCAAAAGAACATGAGACAGTTTTTATAGAACCTTTTTAGACGTGCAAACGTTATTACCCACATTTTTGTGTATCTGTCATTGTTTTCAAGAAAAAGTAGAACATTCTATTGTAAGAAGAAAGAATTCTCCTGGATACAAAAGTCATAAGCAGGCATCAAACTTAGAAGATATCATCATTATCAAAGTACAAGTTAAAAAAAATTAAAGGTGGTTTCTGTGAGAAAATCAGTTTTCAATTTTTGCATAAAAACCGCTATAATTCTGTTGATTTTAAATCTTTTCTTAATTTTTTGGTGATTTTGAAAGAAGACAATGAACGTTATTAGAATCGAAATGATCAATCAAAAGTCATAAAGTTATGTATATAGTTACAGGGTAACACCGCATAATGGCGTAAGTGCCAAAACCCGAATACTGCAGGAGGAACAAAAAACTGTAGAACTTCACGCAAATAATTTAAAAAAAAAAGAAATGCGGAAACAGTTCGAAGTACTGTTAGATTTTATCGATCAATGGAACTAACATCCTGAAAGAAGCATTCATCTCCGAGAAAACCCTTTATCAACGGTGAGGTGCGTCTCCAAATACGAAAATGTGGACACACAAAGAGCGGCATAACGTTTACATTTTTTGAAGAAATTAAAAAACAAAAAAGTTCTTTCGAGCTATTACATAGTTCTCTTGAATTGGGGAAAGAACAGGCAAAAATATTGAATTACCTCATGAACAAAAATACCAAACACGGATTTTGACCCACTCCTAAATCGAACCGGACCATAATCTTTTACAGAAATATTAGTTAGGTTAAAAACATTATTTGAGAGCAAAAAACACGCATTTCCGAAATTTCGCACTCACGCCCTCATGCGGTGTTGCCCTTTAATTCAACTATTCAGTAGAAAATTCAACTTTTCATTTGAAATTACTCTTAGAGTTAAAATGTCGAATGATTTCTTGAAAAGACCAATTTTCAGCTTGAAAAACTCAAGTCTTGTTAAAATAACAGATTTTTTAATATCCTTGTTTTTTGTGAAAAAGCTTCCAACTTTCTCTGTTTTGAGAACGTTTTTGGCTGTGGAATATCGTACTCTGTATTTTTTTCTAATTGAATTTTTAATCATTACAGATGAAAATAGCAGAAATAACTTTGGGCTGCGATCTGCTCGAGATGATGGATTTGGCAAGGTATGATGATCATTGATAACCAAATCATTAAGCTTTCTTTTGCCTAGATTTCAAGCAAATCTTTAATTTCAGCCTAAAGAAAGGACCAACTTTGAATTGCGTACGAAACTGGAGGTACGATCTTGCAGTCATCGACGAGAAATGGTACCGAGCCCAGAAACCGTATGAAGTTCTAGTTGGCGAGATTGAAAATGAAACTGTAAAGCTGGATAACATCGCAGATTACTGCAACGATAAACAGGAAATAGAAGGTCGATAATCAAGCAGCGTAAATTTAGAACCATGATGGAAGAAATCGTGGATGCTTACAGTAATTTTCTCTCACTTTGAAAATTTTTTATTTCAGGTCTTAATTCATTTTTAAGCGTGCCTTTTCAATTCCAAAAGTCTCAAGATGTACTTTTGTTAACTCAAACGATTAAAAAGTAGAAGCGTTTAAAATTAAAGGTTTCTTTATGGAAAAAGTATGAATTAGATTAATCAAAGATTTTTAAAATTGAACTGGTGTTCGAGTTTGAAAAATTTAATAATATTTTATTTTACGAGGCAATTTTGAAATTGTTCAAAATGAACAGTTTAGAGATTTGAGTGTTATAAATTGACATTTTTTATTTTAAAATTCTATTTAAAAAAGAAAAGTTTTTTAATAATAAGCAGTACTGATTAAAGCTTCCAGCAGATTGATTGAAAGTATAAAATAAATCAAATATTCCAAGCTTAACAGCTTTAAACTGAATTGTTTGAAGTAGCTCAGTTCAGTTTTGATTACTCAACACGAAAAAATTCTAAGCTTTCAGAGTCTAAGTTTTCAATTTCAACAACCGTTAAACAATTTTTCGAACCGGGTAATGGACGAGAATTTCTTACCTCGATTAAAACTGCGACACAGTAGAAAATTCATATCTTTCGATTGAAAATTCATCTTTCTCGGTTGAAAATGCAACTGTTAATTGACCCGCTGCGCTGGATGCAATAACCAGTCCGATCCTCGGAAACGCGTAAAATTATTGTCCGATTGTCTCAAAAAAAGAAAGTTTTCAAAATTGAAGAATGAATTTTTTGAAAATGTAGAATTGTAGAAAATAAAAAAATTAAACTTTTCACTACTGAATTCGTTTTGCCAAACGTTTATTTTTAGTAATAAAAACGATATATTGAAAAAAAATCTCCCTGATTTAATTGAGTTTTACAACTTACATCGTTCTAACTCGGTCAAATATCATTGAAATGAGTTCGTATTTGGAGAACATATTCAAAATACTCTAGCGATGACTAGGAAATCATTTGTTAAAGTTAAATATTTTGTTCACAAATTCGAACAATTTGTTGAAGATTCATCCTTGCATGATGAAAATTTGAGAATGAAGTTTCATTACATTCTTTGTTCAAAAATCGTCTATTTTCGTATCAAATTCTACTATTTGGTTGCAACTTTGATCAGTTTACTAAAATTGAATTATTAAAATTTTATTCGACAATTATTTTATTTTCCGGTTGAATGATTAACTTCTTGGTTAAAAGTTATAGTACATTATTAAAAAACCATTTGATTGGTTGTAGATTTAAAGATTTGTTCCAACATTAGTTTTGTTTTTGTTGAAAATTCGTTTTTTTTATGAATAGTAATTTTCTCAATTGAATATTCAACTATTTCATTTTTGGCTGGAAATAAATCGTTTTTAGTTGAAACTACAATTATTGCATTTTTTGTTAACAATTCGCCTTTTTTGGTTAGAAGTTAAACTATCTGGTTGGAAGTTGAACTAATTCATCAAACATTTATTTTACTGGTTGAGGATTCAATTATTATTTGTTTGAAAATTCCTTTTTCGCTTGTTCGAAAATTGATTTTCTTAACTGCAAATTCAACTATTCCAGTTTTTAATGAAAATTGGTCGTTTTCAATTTAAAAATGTGCTATTACATTGTTCTTTGAAAATGCATCTTTCCGGGTTGAAAATTTAACTACTTGGTTGAAAATTGAGCCACTTTGTTAAAATGTCAATTATATTCTTCTACTCAAAACCTTTTTTAGGAAATTCGCCTTTTGGGTTTAAATATTCAAATATTTATTAAAACATTAAGTCTTCCGTTCGTAGTCATACACTAATTTAATTGAAGAGGATTTATTCTCTTGTTCACGGGAAACATTACCGTTTCCCCGTGTTTTGCTAGCATTTTATGGAAAAATTATTCAACAGGACATCTAATGCCATTTTTCTTTCTAGGCTCATTCTCCATTTGTACGATCCATCAGGCAGCAAAATCTGACTCTCAGACTAGACGATGCCGCAAAAGCCAAGATTCCTTCCGTCTGCGGATGCCCATTTTGGGTTCCAATCGCACCAGGTCGCCGTATCCTATGCAAATCACTCAAGCAGTCTCTGGCTCCAGAT
>CAKNXH010061805.1:0-13208 GCA_932178445.1 Andricus quercusramuli | reverse complement strand
CGGCACCATGCTATCAAGTTAGATAAATTCCTGAAAGCAGCTAACGACCTGGTGAAAAAAATTTTTACAAGAAAGTACAGTATTTCTACAAATTTAATTTTTTGTTAAATGCTTTGTTGAAGCCTTGAATAGTTAATATTACAGAGTGTTAAATTCAAGCTTTGTACTTTACAATTCAAATTGTTCTATTTAACAAAATTGTAATATTCAAGTGAAATTATTGAATTTGGTGCATCAATAACAACTGAGCAATTGAATTTTGAAAACAATTGAATTAGTTTAAGGGATATTTACCAGTTTTTAACTCAGTTTTGAGATCATCGAAACTTAATTCAAAATTGAAGAGCATTTCGAAAAATATAAAGTGAATTTAGATTTTTGCAAATTTCGGAATAAAATGTTGAAGTTATTAATGATCTTCAAAGGTTCTGAGAAAATACAAAAATTGTATCTTTGCTGGGAAAATTTAAACTGATTTTTTATTTCGAAAAATTAATTTCAAGAGAATATTTTAGAAAACTAAATTTTGTTTTCAATAATAAAATACAATTGAACAATTAGTGAGTTGAAAAATAATCCAGTGAGCTTAAAATATATTAAGAAGTTTTGAAATGATTCCAAAATAATTTGAAACATGAAAAGATTTAAAAACCTTCGAAACACAATGTGGATTTTCGAAGATTCCGAACACAAAACTTATAAGCTTTTCAAGCATTTGGAAGGTTTTGAATAAATGAAAATTTGTATCGAAATTCCTAGGAACAATTACCGAAAATTTTTCAGTTTGAAAAATCAATTTTAAGAGAATATTTAATGATATTTCTGAAATCTTCACAAAAGAATCTGGATAATTTTGAGGAAGTTTTGTAATTTTCACAAGATTGTCCAACAAATTTTGGGAAAGCTTGAGTTCCAAGAAAATAAAATTATTACTAAATTCCTGGAAAATTTTTAGATGATTTTTTAAAACAAATTTCCAATCAAATGTTTGAAAAGATTTCAAAACAAATTTCAATGTATGAAATAATGTTTCTAGCTGAAAATTGTTTGAAATGACATAATTTGGAAAATGTAGACTTTTTTTCATTCTCCAATTCATAACATTGAAAATGACATCGTGGATTTCTTTTTTTCTCATACTCGAACTGTACAAGGTTAAAAATTAAAAATTTTCAGTGTACCTGGTTTCAATTAGACAATTTTTATTTGAAAAGATTTTAAAGCTTTCATTTTATACACGAAAATTACTGAGCCCTTGAATTAAAATGTTTTCAAGCTTCAATTTGAAAAGCTTGAAATTCAAAAGTATTCCGCTTTGAGTTTTTTAATTTGGGGTTCAGTTCTTGTGACTAGAAAAGGAGAAAATTTTACATCCTAGAGTTCGAAGCTTTTAATTTCAATGACCGTGGTCAATTTTTTCTTAATTGTTTAAGTTTGATTCGCAGTTGAAAATTGTTTTTCTTTTCGACCTAGGATAAGAAATATGAGAAATATTGCAAAGACATAATTTTAGATGACATACATGGTTTGCAATTCATTGCTATATATTTGGAGGAAAAAAAACGTCAAACGTAAGGTTTTCTTTAATAACGATGATTTGTTCTTGTCTTCAAATATTCTACGATTTATTTAAAATTCAAACATAGAAGCTTTTTTGTAATAGGGATCATGTACACATCCTAATTAAAAATTATCCCATTGCAATACAAAAATGTACAAAAAATACAAAAAAGGAAAAAGTTTGTCTCAATAATAGAAAAAAATTGTACTTTACTGTAATTTTGGTTGTAATTTATTGTAATTATTTGTAGATTCCTGTGAAAATTGTTTTAGTTTTTGGATTTTTTGATGAAAAATTTTCCACGAGGTCAAACAGGAAATGAAGGAAAATTATATGTGCCTTGCTTGTGACAGTTCCATCCTTATCTTATTAGGACTCATATTTAATCATCTAAGATAGGCTAGTTTACTTATTTAACTATTCCATTATTGGTTTAAAATTGAACGTTTTTATTTGAAAATTCAACAACTTGATTTGAAATTCATGTATTTTGTTATACATGCATCTTTTTACATGAAAATTAATTTCCTTTATTTATCATTTAACTGCTTGGATGAAGTTGAATGTTAAAATACTTTGTTAAAAATCAATTTTCCTGGTCTAGGATATATCTCTTTCCTTATATGGAAATTGAATTCTTATTTGTTTACTATAATAATTAGAGCAGCAATTAGCAATTAATTTCAATTGTGCACGGGGGAAGAGATAATTGTGAAAAAAATCGAAAAAAAAATCGAAACAATGAGAAATAGTGATTTTTTTATTTTAACAGTAGCTCAGTTTTTCGTGATGTAACTTTTAAAATATTGCAAACAGCATCATTTACAAAACTCAACTTCTTCTGGTTAAATCAAATTGAAGGTGATACTTTCATAAATTCTTCCTCCCCAAAAAAACTTACCACTTGTTTCTTCTTTTCTGCATGCGATAATTCTTATAGGTTGCTAAAGGTAATTGAGAATTAAAAATTTTATTCAACATGTGGAAATATTAGTTCATTCAACAGCAACAAACTTTTATTGATAAATTTGGGTTACTGAAGCCCAATTCTTGGTGCTTCATTTTCCAAAACATTCTAAGCTGCAATTTTTCTTTTAGGTCCCAAATGAATTGAAATCAATTACTTAATAATTTAACCCCAAGAATGAATAATTATAATATGAAGTTAAATTATGATATGACAATACTTTCTATTTATGTGTCATGACAAAGACGGTTGGGAGGTCCTTGTACTAGAAGTAGTTGATCCTGAAAATTTGAATCCGATAAAAAAATATTTTAGCTATCGCAACCGTATTCAAGTTTTAAACAGCAAGGAGTGCTAAACATATATCATACCTGTAAATATAATAATAAAGTTTGATGACTGTTGCATGATACTGGTATTTTTAATATAAAATTATCAAATTTTGGAAAATACTCAAATTTTTCAACAGGGTTAGTTTAGTGTATACCTTTCATCTGGACTCTCGATTTTTAAACAAAAAATCATCAGATTCAAATTCAATGAATTTTGAATAAGAGACAAAGTGTCTCGTCGTCCCAGAATTTGGGATAACTAGTTCAATATTCTTCATAAGCTTGGCTCGTCGTCCCTCATTTCCAACCCCCCCCCGCCTCCCCACCCACATTTTTCGGGACGACTGGACACATTCATTACAATAATAAAATATACGAGCTCGAGGAGTTTTTGATTGTTTTAGTGTTTTTCTTTGGAAATTGAAACTTTAATTCAAAAATTGCTAAATTTTAAAGAAATTTAACAATATTTAACAATTTCAGGTTTTCTTGGTGATTTACCTCCGAAACTGGCATTTTAAAACAAATATCATTGGGTTTGGAAAAGATTTACAATTTAAAAAAAATGATTGTTATGTTGTGTTAGTGTCTTTCGTATAAAATTTCTATTGTAAATAAAAAATAATTTTATAGGAAAGAAAATTTAGAATATTTGATCAATAATATTTATTATAATTTTAAATAATAAATAATAATATTCCGGAAGAAAATTACAATCGTTCAACAACTTTGGATTATGTTCAAATTTTCCATTTGAAATTGGTGAATATAAACAAAAAATATTATAATAAAAAGAAGATTTACATTCCTGAACAATTTTTTGTGATGTTATGTTAATTTTTTTTTTTTTTTAATTTTATCTTTAAATTTTCCTGGGACACAAAACTAAAGTCAACAATTCTGTTTACTTTAGTCACCACCAGTCAGAGAACAGCCGAACTGTTTACTCAGAAAAGGACCTTCCCCGAAGTTCGTGAGCGATGCGGTTTGAGATTAGGAAAAGTGCGGTGCATTCCCTTTGCCTTTAACAGGCTCTAGTGTTTTTTTTTATTCTGGTAACTGGAATTTTTCAATTTTTTTTTAAAGTTCGTCTTCAATCAATCAAGAAGAAAATATTAACCTGAATACCTATAATGTAAATATTTCAGAAAGGCATGGTCCAGAAGTTAGAGGGTGAGTTCAAACATTTTATGAACATTTAAAAAGTGGGTATAAATGATAAATTTTAATGATCATATTGCCAATACAGTTAATAAAATATAGATAGGCAAAGGGGTCATCAACAAATTATGTAACCAACCCAATCTCCCATGTAAGGTACCGAAAGAGTTTATAAACCGAGAAATATTCAACGTTTATTCAAATTATTATCATTTATAATGTAAATTGTTAAAATTCATATTTAATTATCGCAGGCTTTACCGTGTTTTTCCTATTCCCCTCTCCTTCCTCTTTTTCTCATTTCACCACTTGCATTTGAAGTGAATTAATATGAGCCAATAAGAAAATCTAAACATTTTCGATTAAAGGTTAACCCTTTTTGATTGAAAAGTATACTGTTATATTCTTGTTGCAAAATTGATCAGGTCTTCAGGACTGTTTTAAAGAACATTATTTTGAAAAATCTTTTTGGATGAAAATTGAAATATTTTCTTGAATATTCCTCTTTTTTGTTTGAAAATTCAACTCTTTCGTTAAAAATTCGTCATTTTTGGTTGAAGTTACTAACTCTTTTTGATTGTAAATTAAAATATTTTTCATCTGAAATATCAACTATTTTTTTTTTTAGAATTTATGGTTGTTGGTTGTGAATTCAACTACTTTTTTAAAAGTTTAAATACTTCGTTAAACATTAATATTCTTGGTGAATAATTGATGTCTTCGGTTCGAAATTCAATTATTCTGTGTGGACTATTTTATCATTTGTTGAAAATTTGTCGTTTTAGATTGAGTTCAAATGCTCCTGAATTAATATTGAAATATTCTTTGGTTGAAATATCGAAGATCATACTTTGCCTTCAAAATTAATTTTTCTGGTTAAAAATTCAACTAAACTAGATTTTTCTAACAAAATAAATTAGGAGTGTAATAAATCTGAGCATGTTCTACTTTCGTCTCGTGAGTTTGTGACCTTTCCCCAAATTATCAAAACAACTTTTTAGAATAAGTATTGACGAGATTAAATTCAGTTTTAGTTCAATTGAGCGATTCCAGGTATCAAAATTTAAATCTTTTGCCGGAAATTCATACTCTTAATTTGAAATTGAACTTTTCTGTCAAAAATTCATTTTTTTAAACATTTAACTGATTTGTAGAAAAGTCAGCAGTTCTGAAAAATTGGACTTTTCATGTTGAAAATTTAACACTTTGTTTGAGATTTTTTTTCTGGTGAATCTTGAGAATTTTAGCTATTGTTTGTAATTTTAATGGAAATTCTAGTATACGTTCTCTTAGGTGTTGAAAGAAAAGCCTTCAAATAATGTTTGAAAAATTCAATTAAGAGATATTCAACATTGAAAATAATTAATTATTCTATTAAAACTTTGAATAATTTTTCAAAAAGCTATATTAAGTTTCTTGCTGAAAATTTATCTTCGGGATAAAATGAAAAATGTTTTTTTAAACAGTTGACTTTTGAGCTTATGAAACTTAAAGCTTTTACTAAAAGAACAGATTCCCCTATTATTCCTTTCTTTGTGTAAAAAATTCCCTATTTTACCTATTTTGAGAGCATTTTGGGCTGTGAGATGTGATATTCTCTATTTTTTCCTCATTGAATTTTTAATCACAGATGGCAATGGCGGAAATTACTTTAGGCTTCCATCTGCTCAAAATCTTGCATTTGCCAAGCTGTGATGATTATCATTCAATAACATTATTGAGCTCTCTCTCTTACATACATTTCAATTAGTTTTTTTTTTTTTTATTTCAGCCCAAAAAATGATCAACTTTGATACGTAGAGTGACTTCTTTGAACCCAAACAATGGGCATTGCTTCTATCAACCGTGTCGGTCGAAGACACGAATCTGTCAAACGTTTACATCCGTGAAGTTCCAGTTCTGCAAAAAAAAAAAAAAAAAAACAATTCAAGACAAAGTGATGAAAGGAATTGCGTCTGCATACGAGACTGAAGGTAATATCTTGCAGTCATCGACAAGAAATGGTACCGAGTCTTAATCTCGAGTTTGAAACAGGGAATTTCCGTGAAGATTATGCTCATTTTAGGACAGAGAATATTAGTAAAGAATTATAATTTTACACTGGAGCAGGTGATTTTTGACTTGGAACATGAAATTTCGCAAAATAATTTAAAAGTGATTCATGAAAATCAAATTTGAAAAGACAATACCGGTTCCAAGTCAGAATTCGTCATATTCGGAAAATACCTTTTTCTAGAACTTGAAACTTTCCTCTTCTAAATTTTAGAAAATTTTATGAACAAGTATGATTCTGACTTTGAATAGGGCATTTTCGAAAAGAATTATTATTTGAATTGAAGCAGAATTTTTCACACGGAACAAGAATTTTAGAAAATAATTTGTATTCGAACGGCTTTTCTGTAATTTTGAGCATTCCTTTGGTAGACACCCTGTCATCGCAAGTTTATACAATAACCAATATAAGCTGTTTTTTATACTTTAAAACATTCCTCAATTATTTTAGTTAATAATATTAAAATTCTAAGTTGAAAAATATCTCGATGCGATTGTTACTTACCTTGAGAAGATGTGACGCATGATGTATGGGAAATGATGTTGCTGCAAGCAACTGACAAATTAATTAGAATGTTCTGTCATTCTCTTACTCATTCGCTCGTAACGTTTAACAAACTAATATTTAATATTTTAAAAAGGGCTCAATACTCTGCAGAAACCAAAATCCCACCAGAGAGACTTTTCCACTATTTTTCTAAAGAATTTTGCTTTTATGATTTTCTTATATTTTGATTTATATTGCAAAAATTTAAATTGTAGCAAATGAGAAGATCATGCTTAATATTTGTCTCTTATATAATCTCGATACTGTACACATGCTGATGAACTAAACTGTTCGTTTTTCAAAAATTACTATTCAAGTATAGGGAATCGTCTACATGGACATCTTTGACATCTCTTGATAATCGTAATTTTCTTATAGTCTTATAGTCACTGTTTTATAGTCTCTTTAAACTACTTCTTCTTCTTTACCTACTAAATTTATAAAAAAGGCACAACAAGCTTTTCGTTGTCTTCTGTGTAAATTAAATACTTTACCCTGGAAAAAATGCGTTTTGCTTGGAACTAATTTTTTTCAACTTTATTCCAGATGCCTGTCCCATCTTCAGTCAGTTGGCCGTGTTATAGAATGAAGCGATCGAGTAGAGTCTTTTGCACAACCTTCTACTGCTTCCCCTGATGAAAAGTTCAAGAATCTGATTAAACAAAACGACGTAGAAATTTACGTAGAACAAACAATAACAGCTAAGAAAAGTGGTAACATATTCGTGTTTACGAACTTCACACTGTTTCACCTTTTCTTCTCTTTTTGAAAGAATTCCTCTTTCCCATCTGTTTTCAAGAAACTACCCCGTTTTCCCAACTTCCCTTATGGAACTTTTTATTCAGAAACCATTTGTTTTGGTTCGATATTCTAATATTTGGTTGAAAAATGAATTATTTAGTTGCAACTTTTGTAGCAACTTTTGTAGCCAAGAGAATTCTTTTTTTTTACAATCGTTCAGATAAAAATTTGCACGTCTAAAAAAGTTATATCAAAAATGTTTCCTGTCCTTTCGTGATATTTTTCATAGTTTACAAGCAAAATTCAAGAATCACGTTTGGGAAAAGGAAAATTCTCCCGGCCTCGAAATATTAAAAAACCATTTTTAAGGCCGGGAGAATTTTTTTTCCCTAAAGTTTATTTTTCAGTTTTTATCGAAAACTATGAGAAACATCGCAAAGGGACATGAGACAGTTTTTATAGAACCTTTTTAGACGTGCAAACGTTATTACCCACATTTTTTTGTATCTGTCATTGTTTTCAAGAAACAGTAGAACATTCTATTGTAAGAAAAAAGAATTCTCCTGGTTACAAAAGTTAATAAGCAAGCATCAAACTTAGGAGATATCATCATCATCAAAGTACAAGTTTAAAAAAAAATTATAGGTGGCTTCTTTGAGAAAATCAGTTTTCAATTTTCGCATAAAAACCGCTGCAACTTTGTTAATTTTAAACCTTTTTTAAATTTTTTGGCGGATTTTGAAAGAAGGTAATGAACGTTATTAGAATCAAAATTATCAAAAATCAATCAAAAAATATAAAGATATGAGTATAGTTGAAGGACAGCACCGCATAATGGCTAAGTGCCAAAACCCGAATTTTACAGGAAGAACAAAAAACTGTAGAACTTCATGCAAATAATTAAAAAAAAAATGAATGCGAAAACTGTTCGAGGTACTGTTAGGCTTTATCGGTCCCTGGAACTAACATCCTGGAAGAAGCATTCATCTCCGAGAAAACCCCTTATCAATGGTGCGGTGCGTCCCCAATCACGAAAGTGTGGACACACATAGAGTTGCATAACTTTTACATTTTTTGAAGAAATTGAGAAACAAAAAAGTGCTTTCGAGCTATAACTTAGCTCTATTGAATTGGGAAAAGAACAGGCAAAAATATTAAATTACTTCATGAACAAAAATACCAAACATGGATTTTGACCCACTCCTAAAAAGAACCGGAACATAGTCTTGTACGGAAATATGAGTTAGGATAAAAACATTATTTTAGGTCAATAAAACGCATTTTCGAAATTTGACACTTACGAGCTTATACGGTGTCAGATTTGGTAATATTCTTGTTTTTTGTAAAAAAGCTTCCAATTTTCTCCGTTATGAGAGCGGTTTTGGCTGTGGAATCTCGCACTCTCTATTTTTTCCTAATTGAATTTTTAATTATTACAGATGACAATAGCGGAAATAACTTTAGGCTGCGATCTGCTCGAGATGATGGATTTGGCAAGGTATGGTGATCATTTATCAACGAAATCATTAAGCTTTCTGTTGCCTGGATTTCGAGTAAATTTTTCATTTCAGCCTGAAGAAAATGTCAACTTTGAATTGCGTCTGCATACGAGACTGGAGGTACGATCTTGCCGTCATCGACGAGAAATGGTACCGAGCCTGGAATGTGTATGAAGTTCTAGTTCCCGAGATTGAAAATGAAACTGTAAACCGAATAGCATCGCAGATTACTGCACCGATAAACAGGAAATTGAATGTCGATAATCTCAGACGCATGCTGGAGGAAATCAAGGATGCTTACAGTAATTTTCTCTCACTTCAACAATTTTTTATTTCGGGTGTTAATTCATTTTTAAGCGTGCCTTTACAATCTAGAAAGTTTCAAGATGCACTTTTGTAAACTTAAACGATTAAAAACTAAAATAGTTTAAAATCACAAGTTTTTTCATGGAAAAAGAGTCAATTAGATAGATCAAAGATTTTTGAAATTGAACTGGAGGGTGAGTATGAAAAATTTAACAATAATTTATTTTACGAGGCATTTTGAAATAGTTGTGAATGAACAGTTTAGAGATTTCAACGTTATAAATTGACATAGAAACCATGAATCGTTTTGAAAGTTCCGAGCGCTCATTTGAAACTTTAAACGCTATGATTTTTCTTGTTTTATTTACAAAATCTTTAATTTTTCAGTAACTTTGTTGAACTTTTTTTATTAATATTGATAGAATAATTTTGAAAAGTTTTCAAATTTGAGTGATTTTATTTGCAGTTCAGTTTTGATTCCTCCATACGAAAAAATTCTAAGCTTTCAGAGTTTAAGTTTTCAATTTCAACAACCGTTAAAAAATATTTCGAACCGGGAAATGGACGAGAATTTCTTACCTCGATTGAAACTGCGACAGTGTAGAAAATTCATATCTTTTGATTGAAACTTCGTGTTTCTTGGTTGAAAATGCAACTGTTAATTGAACCGCTCCGCTGGATACAATAACCAGTCCGACCCTCGGAAAAGCGTAAAATTATTGTCCGACTATCTCGAAAAAAGAAAATTTTCAGAATTGAAAAAAAAATTTTTTGAAAATGTAGAATTGTAGAAAATGAGAAAATTGAACTTTTCTCTACTGGATTCGTTTTGCCGAACGTTTATTTTCAGTAATAAAAACGAAATATTGAAAAAAAATTCTCCCCGATTGAATTGAGTTTTACAACATACATCGTTCTAACTCGGCTAAATATCATTGAAATGAGTTCGTATATGGATAACATATTCAAAATACTCTAGTGATGCATAAGAAATCATGACAAATTTAACAATCGCACCTAGATACTTTTTACCGGCGAAACCAAGAGAACACAATTATCGGTTGACCTGATTTTGCAATTAAATATTATTGAACAATAAGCGATTGTTAACTTTCTCATGATTTTCTAGGCATCGCTAGAGTATTTTGAATATGTCCTGCAAATTTGATCTCATCTCAATGATATTTTTCTGAGTCAGAATGATTTAAGTTTTAAAACTTAATTAAATCAGGAAGGAACTTTTTTTCAATATTTCGCTGTTATTATTAGAAGTAAACGATAGGCAAGAAAATTCTAATAGGAAAAAGTTTCAATTCGTTATTCTTTACTATCCTACATTATGAAACAATTGAATTTTTCGATTTTGAAAATTTTCTTTTTTTAAGACGATCGGACAATACTTTTACGCGTTATCGAACGTTGGACTGGTTACTGCATCCGACGGCTCAATTGTTAAAGCTAAATATTTTATTTACACATTCGAGCAGTTTGTTGAAAATTCATCTTTGCATGATGAAAATTTGAGAATGAAGTTTCATTAAATTCTTGGTTCAAAAATCGTCGGTTTTGATATAAAATTCTACTATTTGGTTACAACTTTGATCAGTTTACTAAATTGAATAATTAAAATTTTATTCGACAATTATTTTCTTTTCCGGTTGAAAGATTAACTTCTTGGTTAAAAGTTAAAGTACATTATTAAAAAATCATTTCGTTGGTTGAAGATTTGAATATTTGTTTGAAGATTGGTTTTTTTTTTCTTGAAAGTTCGTTTTTTGAATGAATACTAATTTCCTGAATTGAATATTCAACTATTCCATTTCTGGCTGGAGATAAATCGGTTTCAATTGAAACTGCAATTATTGCATTTTTTGCCAAGAATTCGCCGTTTTTGGTTAAAAATTACACTATCTAGTTGGAAGTTGAACGAATTCATCAAACATTTATTTTACTGGTAGAGAATTTAATTATTTGATTGAAAATTCGTTTTTTGCTTGTTCGAAAATTAATTTTCTTAACTGCAAGTCCAACTATTCCACTTTCAAATGAAAATTAGTCGTTTTCAATTGAAAACTGTACTATTACATTGTTCTTTGAAAATTCATCTTTCCTGGTTGAAAATTCAACTACTTGGTTTATGATTGAGCCACTTTGTTGAAATCTCCATTATAGTCTTCGAATCAAAACTCAACTGTTTTTCCTTTTTCTTGAAAATGCATCGTTTTCAGTTGAGAACTCTACCATTTGGTTTGAAATGAACTGTTTTCTTGAAAATTAACCTGTTTTTTTTTTACGAAATTCGCCTTTCGGGTTTGAATATTCAACTATTTATTTAAAAATTAAGTTCACTTGCTTTAACAGAAATTACATCTTTCTTGAATAAAAATGCAACGATTAAAATTCAACAATTCTGGTGAAAAGTCATACTTCTTGGTTGAAAATTCTGCTGTTCTGTTGAAAATGTATCTAGTATGTAGAAAATTTACTTTTTGGTTAAATTTAATATTTTGTAGCTGAAAAGAGAACTGAAATCTTTTCTGGATGAAAATTCAACTATTTTTTTAAATATTTTTTTAAAAATTGATAGTTCATCTGTTTTAAGAGGAATTCAATCTTGCCTGGATGAAAATGCAACTGTTTGGTTGAAAATAAAACTATTTTGTTTAAAAAGTCATACTTTCGGTTGAAAATTCTACCGTTTTGTTGAAAATTTAACTATTTCGTAGAAAATGTACTCTTTGCGTAAAATGTATATTATGGTGTTACAAAATGAACTGAAAGCTTTTCTGGATGAATATTGAACTTTGAAAAAAAATTTGTCCTGTTTTTTATTAAAAATTCATCCGTTTTAGTACAAATTTAATCTTTCTTGGGTGAAAATTCAATATTTTTCGTAGAAACCTATTTTTTGTTGAAAAACTCAGATTTTGATCTTGAAAAGTCAACTGGAATCTTTTCTGAATGGAAATTCAATTGTTTTTTCAGCATTTGTTTTCTCTTCAAATAAAAATTCATCGGTTTTAAGAGAAATTTCATCTTTTTGGGGTAAAAATGCAATTATTGGGTAGAGAATTCTACAATTTTGTTAAGAAGTCATCTGTTTTGTGTAAAAATTCTTCTTTTTGGATTGAGAATTTAATTTTCTTGTAGAACTTATTTCGTGGATAAAAATTCATATTTTGATCGTGAAGAGTCAACTTAAATCTATTTTAACACAAAATTCAACTTTTTTTTTCTTAATTTATCTTTACAATTTATAAATTCATCCGCTTCGATAGAACTTTCTTTTCTCCTCTGAAAATGCAACTTTTTGGTTAAAAATGATTCTTCTTTGCTTGAGTATTCAACTATTTTCTTTGAAAGATTTGGTTGAATCACTTTCTTAAGGAATCATTTTTTTTTCAAGTTGTATTTTTAGTTGAAAATTCATCTCTTTGGCTAAAAGTTGAACTATTTTGTTGAAAATTATTGTTTTTGAATTGAAAATTCAACTACTTGAGCAAAAATCATACTACATTTTTAAGAATTCATATTTTTGATTGAAGGCTTATGTACTTGGTTAAAAATTTAACTGTTTAGCGGAGGATTATTTTTTTTTTGGTTTGAAATTAATTTTTCAACTGAAAATGTAACTTTTCCATTTTTTCAAGATTGATCCCTTTTAGTTGAAAACTCTCCTGTTTTTGCAAAGAAAATTTTTTTCTTGTTTTGAAATTACACTTTTGTTGGTTAAAAATGTGGAGAAATAATTATTGTTTTGCTCAAGTCATATTTTTTTTAATTGAATCTTTGTAGAGAAAATTCTTCTTTCGGCTTGAAGGTTCAACAATTTAGGTGAAATTTTCTTTATTTGGTGAAAAGTCTTTATTTTTGGAAAATTCGTATTTTTGTTTTTAAATAACTTTTATACACCGCAGGCATGATTCGGGCGTATTACGTGCCTGTTTTCAGGAACTTAAGTAGCCCTTTATGGGTCAGTGGTGGGAGCAGTACAATAATGGCCTCATTATTGTACTGTACAATAATGGGGCCATTATTGTAC
>CAKNXH010061803.1:34000-59445 GCA_932178445.1 Andricus quercusramuli | reverse complement strand
GAGATTGTCCCAACTTTCATAGAGTGTCTCAACCCACACAGAGTGTCCCAACCTATAGAGAGTGTCTTAACCTATACAAAGTGTTCCAACCTCTGCAGAGTGTCCCAACCTGTAGAGAATGTCCCAGCCTATACAAAGTGTCCCATCTTAAACTGACTGTCCTAACCTGTTGGACCCTCCTCTAATTTATGTACTTGGTATACAAATTTCCGAATTTTTAATTCGGTGTCTTGAATCTCGGGCACGTTTTCAGGGTTCAGCGCAACTGTGAACAGCTCTGATCCCTGATAACTCGTGTGGGGATCTTAAAATAGGAATTAGTCAGCAGTGAAAATGATCTAATTAAAGTTAATGAAAGTGGAATTTCTTCTTCCAGAGGATCCGAAATTCAGTGTGACCTCGAAAGAAGTTGTCGAGACATACCAACTTACACTCGAGTATGGGGAACAGAGCTCGGCATTATTCTCATTTATTACGCACTCAGCTCTATTTGCGGTTACGATTCCTTGCTTTGGTTCCTTCGAATCGCTGAAACGCTTTTCGTCGTAAGTAAACTCCAAAGTTTTCGGTCATAAATATGCTGGACGCATTGCTGAGGGGAGTCCCTCTTTGTTTGTCCGGGCGCTTAAGTCAAGTTTCGTGAGGGTGGGACCGAGATTCTTTTCTAACGTAACTTTTAGGCGAAATAGGCGGTCCTTCGAATCTAATTATTAAAAGGGCTGCTTCAAACTTTCGTTATTTATGCATCCTCTTTGTTCGATGAATATACACATTTTCAATTAAATATTAGGGTGGTTCCCAATTTTCAAACTCGTATTTTTCATATTCTCATCCCCCTAGTTTTGTTTTGTTCCAAAAAATAATTTTTGAATTCAAGCGAAATCGTTCAATATTAGGCCGTGTCTTGAAGACCATTCATCAAACCTTTCATTCTCTTTTTTTTATCACAGAACTCAGTATACTCCTTCTTCTTTCTTCTATATTCTTCTCTACTACATTTCCCTCCTCTCCATTTTCTCAATTTATTTCTCACTTACTTCTTCTCTTTAAAATCCTCATCTCATCCACTCTTATCCTCTCTTTCACTATAGCGTCTTTTTTGCTTGTGCACTCTAATACTCGTTTTAGTTATCCCATCATTATTTACATCTCCCTAATTATATTTCCCTCTCTTATTCTGTATTCCTAACCTTTTCCTTGAACTGTTCTTTTCCTTCCATTGGCCAATCCTCTCTCCCTACTCTCTTTACCTTTGCTTCCTTTTTAGTTATATTCTTATTACTCTTTCCTCCCTCTTATGTAACTATTATGGGAAAGTGATCCAAATGTATAAAATCCCCTTCCTTTAGTTTCTTTCTTCTCTCTCACCTTGTTGTCCACTATCACATAATCAATAACTGTTCCCTTTTCTGTTTCTTAGCGTGTATATTCCCCTTCCTTATCCTCCTCTTTATTTCCGTTCAAGATAAACCATTTCATTTCCTCCAAGCTTTTTGCAATTTCGTCCTATCCCATTCAGTATCTTGTCTTTGAATTTCTTCTTTGCTCTCCTCTCCATTCGCTTCTTCCTCAATTTTTTGTTCTCACAATAATATCTTCTATTTTTAGCCCAATCTTTCATTTACTTTCTTCAATCAGATTTTCCATCTCCGTTTTGTCCTACATTTTACCTTCCATATACATCTCCACTATCTTCCACCTCTCTTCTCTCTTCTCTCATTTTTAACTCTTATACTATTAATCCTTTTTTTCGTTCTCTTATCTCATTCTTATCCTTCCCTGTTATAAATTCCTTTCTTACTGCCATGACCATTCCTCTTAGCAACCTGCCCCTTACTCTTTCCTAACCCTTTTCATCTAGCCACGTCTCCATCTTAGTCTCTGAAAAATTGCGATAATTTCTTTAATAAACCCACTCGTATCCCCTACATATACTTCACACAATGTTGGGATTAGGGCCACTTCCCTATAATCTTTGACCTCCTTCCTTTGCCTTTCACCACTTTAGGAATCACTACTCCTTAATTCTATAACTCTGGTTACCCCTTTGTTTTCCATACACTATTGCACATTATCCATGCTTCCTTCTTCTTCTCTCTCTACTCACTATCTTCCAAAACTCTCCTTCCGTACTAGCCTTCTCTGCCTCTTTTTCAAACCTTTTATTTTACTTCTCATTTTTTGATCACACAACTCAGTATACTTCTTCGATTTTCTCCTACATACTTCTTCACGACTTTTGCCTTTTCTCCACTTTCTTAATTTTTTTCTCACTTTCTTCTTTTCTTAACATTCCTTATCCCATCCACTTCTATCATCTCCTTCACCAACTCTCGCTCACCATAACTTTTTTTGAAGTGATAACTTCTTATGGCACGGTGTGAACTCGCAAAAGTAACAGGATTTGAAGGGAAATACGGGTAAGGCCTCACGGGTAACGCTTCCTCCCCTCTATCTCTTTTTCGTTTCTCCCACTGACTGTCTCTTTCAATTCCTCTTCCTCTCTATTTCTCCTTCGCTTCTTCCACTTCTGTCTCCCTCGTCTCTCTCTCGTTCTCTCCCTCTTTTCTCTCTCATACAATATGATACAATATCATACATTTTGATACCATATTTTATAATATGATGGAATATCATACAGTATCATATAATATGATGCAATAAGATACAATATGATATAATATGGCACAGTGCGATACAATATGATAGAATATAATACAACATCACAATATATATAGATAATAAAATATGATACAATATGATACAAAATAATAAAATATGATCCAATATCATACAATGTGATACAATATGAGATATTATGATAGAACATGATACAGTGTCATACCATATAATGCAATAAGATGCAATATGATACAATATGTCACAGTATGATACAGTATGATGCAATATCATATGATATGATACAATATGGTACTATATGATACATCCTAATACAATATGATGCAATACCACACAATGTTATACAATATCATATACTATAATAGAATATGATACATATGTAATAATATATATAATAATATATAATATAATATGATATAATATAATATAATATAAAAATAATATAATAATAATATATATGTCATACCATATAATGCAATAAGATGCAATATGGCTCAGTGTGATACGGTGCGATACACTATCAAACTTATGTTACGATATAATGCAATATGATGTAATATGATACAGTATGATGCAACATCATATGTTATGATACAATATGATACACTCTAATATAATGTGATACACTATCATACAATATGATGCAATAAGACACAATATGATACAATATGGCACAGTATGATACAGTATGATAGAATACCATACAATATCACAATATATAATACAATATGATACAATATCATATGCTATGATACAATATAATACAAAATAATACAATATGATGCAATAACATACAGTGTGATACAATATCATATACTATGATAGAATATTATACAGTGTCATACAGTATAATGAAGATGTAATATGATACAATATGGAACAGTAAGCTACAGTACGATACACTATCACATCATATGACACAATATGATACGATATAATGCTATATAATATAGTATGATATAGTATGATACAATATGATACATCCTAATACAATGTTATACACTATAATATAATATGATGAATTATGACACAGTATCATACAATATGATGAAATATGATACAAAACGATACAATATTGCGCAATACAATGAATACGATTCAACATGGCACAATATAATACAGTATCATACAATATGATGCAATAAGACACAATATGATATAATATGATACAGTATGATCCAGTATGATGGAATACCATACAATATCACAATATATAATGCAATATGATACCATATCATATTCTATTATACAATATGATGCAATAACATACAACATAGAATATGATACAATGTCATACAATATGATGCAATATGATACAATATGTCACAGTATGATACAGTATGATGCAATATCATATGTCATGGTACAATATGATAAACCCTAATACAATGTGATACACTATCATATAATGTTATGGATTATGACACAGTATCATACAATATGATGCAATATGATACAAAGCGATACAATATGATGCAATACAATGAATATGATACAACATGTCACAATATAATAATGCATTATATTATTATATTATTATATTATATTAATATGGCACAGTATCATATAGTATGATAGAATACCATACAATATCGAATTATATAATACAATATGATACAATATAATACAATATGATACAGTGTCATACAGTTTAATGCAATAAGATGCAATATGATGCAATATGTTACAGTTAGATCATATCATATCATATCATATGATATGATGCAATGTGATACAATATGATACATCCTAATACAATGTGATACACTATGATATAATATGATTGATCTTGACACAGTATCATACGATATGATGAAATATGATACAAAACGATACAATATGATGCAATACAATGAATATGATACAACATGACACAATATAATACAGTATCAGAGAATATGATGCAATAAGACACAATATTATATAATATGGCACAGTATGATTTAGTATGATAGAATACCATACAATATCAGAATATATAATGCAATATGATACAATATCATATGCTATGATACAATATAATACAAAATAATATAATATGATGCAGTAACAAATAGTGTGATAAAATATCATATACTATGATAGAATATGATACAGTGTCATACAGTATAATGCAATAATGATACAATATGGTACAGTAAGCTACAGTATAAACACACTATCACACCATATGACACAATATGATACGATATAATGCGATATAATGCAATATGATGTAGTATGATACAGTATGATAAAATATCATATGATATAATGCAATATGATACAATATGATGCATCATAATACAATGTGATACACTATGATATAATATGATTGATTATGACGCATTATCATACGATATGATACAATATGATACAAAAAGATACAATATGATGCAATACAATGAATATGACACAACATGGCACAAGATAATACAGTTTCATACAATATGATGCAATAAGACACAATATAATATAATATGGCACAGCATGATACAGTATGATAGAATAACATACAATATCACAATATATAATACAATATGATACAATATCATATGCTATGATACAATATAATACAAAATAATACAATATGATGCATTAACATATAGTGTGATACAATATCCTATACTATTACAGAATATGATACAGTGTCATACAGTATAATGCAATATGATACACTATGGTACAGTAAGCTACAGTATTATACACTATCACACCATATGACACAATATGATACGATATAATGCAATATGATGTAGTATGATATAGTATGATGAAATATCATATGATATGATGCAATATGATACAATATGATGCATCATAATACAATGTGATACACTATGATATAATATGAATGATTATGACACAGTATCATACGATATAATGCAATATGATACAAAAAGATACAATATGATGCAATACAATGAATATGACACAGCATGACACAATATAATACAGTATCAGAGAATATGATGCAATAAGACACAATATGATATAATATGGCACAGTATGATACAGTATGATAGAATACCATACAATATCACAATATATAATACACTATTATACAATATCATATGCTATGATGCAATATGATACAAAATAATACAATATGATACAATATGACACAGTATGCTACAGTATGATACACTATCACACTATATGGTACAATATGACACGATCCTAATACAATGTGATACAATATCATATAATCTGATGCAATATGAAAGAAAACGATATAATGCGATGAAATACGATACATTACAAAACAATATCACACAGTATGATATGATATACAGCCTGCTGTACCAAGCTCCACCATGATACACTATAATGATGCACTATGATACAATATGATACAATATAATAAAATATCATACGCCATGATACAATATGAAACAAAATGATATAATATGATGCAATATCATACAATGTCATAAATTATCGTATACTATGATAGAGTATGATACAGTATCATACAATACATAATTTTTTTTCATTACTCAAATTCAAATGGTTTCGATATGAAACGCGGATCCCTGAGGAATAGAACCTCGGGCAGGAAGATGATAATAGCGAGCGAGGGCTTATGAAAATATGGAGATAGCGAATTTTGAAAGAAGGAAATAAAAAGAGTGTGCAAATACGTACTTTGAGACTTGGAAATGTCCCTCGATGGACCTTGACGTGAACGTAGGTAACAATCAGGTCCTAAACGACACTTGAGAAAGACTTTTGACGCCTTTATGAAAGAGCTTAGAAAAAAGACCCCGAGTAGGGTAATTCTGGAAGAATGAACTCGCAACTGGGGAAAGAAGCACAAAGGCTTTTTAAACGACTATTTCCAGGCAGGAGTGTAACATATTGTACATAAAATTTACAGCTACTGTGCCACTCGATTTACTTTCCTTTTTCAATTTCTCTTTCAAATTTCTTTCAAATTTCGGACTACACACTTTTCTTATTTCAAACTTTTTATTTCAAACAGATGAATTTTTAAACAAATAGTTGAATATTTAATCAAATATGTAAATATTCAACCCCAAAGGTGGAGAGTTAATTTAAAAAAAAGAAAATTGAATTGAAAAATAGAAAATTGAATTTCCAACAAATAAAATTGAATCAGAAAAAAAGAAAATTGAATTTTCCAAGAAGAAAACTGAATTTGAAAAAACAAAATTGAATTTCCTTTTCTGAAAATTGAATCTTCTTTGTTGAAAATTCAATTTTCTTTTTTGAAAATTAAATTTTCTTTCTTTTAAATACAATTTTCTTTGTTGGAAATTTAATTTTCTTTTTTTTAAATTCAATTTTCTCTTCTGAAAATTAAATCTTTACCATTGAGGTTGAATATTTACATATTTGATTAAAATTTTTTTATTTAAAATTAACTGAGAGACAAATTTTATTAAAATTTTCAGAAAAGAAAATTCAAGTTGAAAATTCAATTTTCTTCTTCGAAAATTCAATTTTCTTTTTTGGAAATTCAATTTTCGTTTTTTTTTTTAAATTCAGTTTTCTTTGTTGGAAATTCAATATTATTTTTTTTAAATTCAATTTTCCTTCTTGAAAATTAACTCTTCACCTTTGGGGTTGAATATTTACATGTTTGATTAACATTTTTTTATTTAAAATAATTGAAAAAAATTTTATTAAAATTGTCCAGTTTTGACGGAATAGTTGAATTTTCAACCAAGCACTTAATTTCTTAACAAGAATAGATCAATTTTTAATGAAAGATGTAATTTTTTTTATATTAACAAAAAAAACTTTTGATTTTATGTAAAAAATAGTTGAAGTTTCAAGTTATTTTTTCAAGTTTTAACAAAACTGTTGATTTTTTAAGAAAAAAAATGACTTTTGAACAAAATTGTTCAATTTCCGACGAAGCAGATTAGTTTTTCTCAAATAATTTAATTTTCCACCGGAAAATGGAATTTTCAATCATAAAAATTAATTTTTTTAATAGAAACGATGAAATTTGAACAAAATACATAAGTTTTTAACGAAATAGTTGAATTCTCATCTCAAAAGTATAAATTTATATTAAAGAATATAATATTATATAACAGAATATAATTTTCAGTAGAAAACATGAATATTTTCAGAAAAAAAAAATTCAACTATATGGTTAAATTTGTCACCAAATAGTTTAATTTTTAACAAAAAATATAAATTTTCAATAATGAAGATTAATTTTCTCAACAAAAAAAAAGAATATTACACATGTTGGATTAATATCCAACAAAAAATTGATTTAAAAAAAACAGTGGAGTTTTCTACTAAAGCAGTTGAATTTTCAACCAAAAAATTATTTTTTCACAAAGTTGTTGAATTTTTCACAAAATAATTAAATTTTCAACCAAAAACAATTTTAATTTTTAATAAAAAACAGATGAATTCAATCAAAAAGAACGATTTTTAACAAAAAAGTTAAATTTACAACCAAGAAAGAATTTTTAACCAAGAAATATTTTTCAGTCAAGAAAGAACAAGAAATTCAACCCGAAAATGTAAGTTTACAATGTAAAAGTTGATTTTCAAACCAAAAATACACATACTTAAATTTTCGTAAAAATAATTTAATTTTTAACATACACGTTAATTTTTAACCAAATATGTTTAAATTTCATTACCAGCATTTTAAAATTAATTAATTTTTTTTTTAACATCAATTGAAATTTATTTATAGTTTATACAGAAAGTAGGAATTTTTAACAAAAAACGAAGAATTTTCATCAAAATAATCGAATCTTCAACAAAGGGAATCTTCAAGAAAAAAAATACTTTCTAACAAAGTAGTTCAAATTTTAACTAATTATTTAAGTTGTCAGTCAAAATTTGTCTGAATAAATGTTGAAATTTCAAGAAAATAATTAAATTTGCAGCCAAAGTGATAAATTTTCAATTATAATAATGAATTTCCAATTGAAATAGTTGAATTTTCAGTTTAAAAAATTAATTTTCAATAAAATGATTCAACTTTCAACCAAGTTGAGAATTCAGCTATTTAGTTCAAATCTATTTTACTGAAAATTAATCGCTTTTAGTTAAAAATTAAATTATTCTGTTAAAAATTATGATTTAAAAATTGAATTATTCAAATTAAATTATTTGTCTTTTTATTAGAAAAATTATTCTTTTTATTAAAAATTCTAATTACTTGGTTGGAATCTAAAAAAACTTTAATAAAAAATCATCCAATGAGTTGAAAATTGTACTATTTTGTTGAAAAAATTTTATTTTTGTATGAAAATTAATTTTTTGAATTGAAAATACAACTATTCCATCCTAGGTTGAAAATTGATAGTTTTTATTCGAAAATTCAAATATCAAGTTTTTCATTAAAAATTCACCTTTTTTGGTTTAAAATTCAACCTTTCAGTAAAACGTAGAACTACTTTGTTGAAAACTCATTCAATTTGTTGAAAATTGAACTATTTTGTCAAAAATTATTTTTTTTGCATTAAAATAATTTTTTTTTCTGAAAACTTAACTATTCCAATTTTGATTGAAAATTCATATTTTTTTCAGTAAATTCATCTTTTTTGGTAGAAATTAAAAATATTCCTAATTGAAAATACAACTGCTTGATTGAAAATGAAACTATTTTCTTCAAATTTATTATATTGGTTGAAGACTTAACTATTTTGTTGAAAATTTTTTTTTTCTACGGAAATTATTTTTTTTAACTGAAAATTTAACAAATTTGGTTTATTTTGTTGAAAATTTGTCATTTTTGGGTAGAAAATTAATTTTCTTTATTGAAAATTCGAAAATTTTAACTATTTTGTTGATTTTTTAAAAATTCAACTCTTTGGTCGAACATTCGCCTATTTCGATTATTTAGTTGAAAATTCATCTTTGTAGGTTGCAAACTCAACAATTTGGTTAAAAAATCAACTTATTCGTTGACAATTTCATTATCTCATTACAAATAAACCTAAATTAGGTCAATCATAAACATAAAAAAAATATTAAATTTCAAAAGTTCCATTAAATTGTTTTTAAAGCTGAAAAAAGAGAAACTTCGAATATCTTCTATCGTAGCGTCATGATGCTTCACCGTGATAAAATGAACAATGCTCAAAAAAAAAATTTTTGTTCTATACAATCAGATTTTATGGACGTAAGAGAAAGTTCGCATATGACATTCTTCTCTTTTCAAGTCTTCGGAAAGATGTGAATTTTATTTTTATTCCTGAACTTTACTTTTATTTCTCAGAACGTAACGCTTCACTGGTAACGCTTCACGGGTAACGCTTCACGGGTAACGCTTCCTCTCCTCTATCTCTTCTTCGCTTCTCCCACTGACTGACTCTTTCAATTCCTCTTTCTCTCTATCTCTCCTTCGCTTCTTCCACTTCCGCCCCTCTCGCCTCTTTCTCTCTCTCTCGTTCTCTCCCTCTTTCTTCTCTCTCTCTCATACAATATGATACAATATCATACAATGTGATACCATATCTTATAATATGATGGAATGTGATACAGTATCATTAAGTATGATGCAATGAGACACATTATGATATAATATGGCACAGTGTGATACAGTATGATAGAATATGATACAATATGACACACATTATTACAATATGATGCAATATCATACAATGTGATACAATATAATACTATATAATGCAATATGATGTAATATGATACAGTATGATACAATATGGTACAATATCGACCATTACATATAATTTCTTCGCGTTGGCTAGATTCTCGAAAGAAAATGAAAAAAATGGTTCCCCTCGAGTGTACTCGAGGGAGAGAGTCCCCTGAAGCTTTCTCGTGCTTGGGTGATCTTCTCAGGAACCTTTCCCTTCCACGGATAGGAAGCTCACACAAGGGGATCAGCGAGTCCAACGTGGTAAGCTTCGATGAAAGTTGGGACTTCCCTTCAGCCCACCTATAAAGTGTAAACTTCCTAGGTGTAAGCTGACACGCCTGCTGTTGAATACGAATGCGAGTGAAAAATGTATTAATGGCAGAGGGGCACGCGAGTTAAATGCATAAATATAAAGGGCAGTCGGTGGAAGTACGTAATTATACAACTCTGTGTTTACAGATGGTATTTGGAGCGTAACGAAATAAAGGGTTCCAAACGTTTAAATTAAACGAGTATTTTTATATTTAATATAAGCTTCATAATGATACAACAATTATGTAAGGGGGTTCACTGCTCTGAATAACCATTTGATCATTGTCAGTCACGTTTACTGAAATTCAGTCGCACTTACTGAAATTCAGTCGCACTTACTGAAATTCAGTCGCACTTACTGAAATTCAGTCGCACTTACTGAAATTGAGTCGCACTTACTGAAATTCAGCGCACTTACTTAAATTCAGTCGCACTTACTGAAATTGAGTCGCACTTACTGAAATTCAGTTGCATTCACTTGAATGTAGTCCAGTTTACTTGAATTCCATGAAATTTATTTAAATTGAATTTTAGTGTTCCAAACAAACAATTTTCAAAAATCAATCGTATATACTTGAATTTAGTTTTCTTAAATTTAGTCAACTTTATTTGAATTAAGTCAAATTTATTCAAATACAGCCAGTTTCACTCGAATTGGGTTTTATTGCTCTCTTCTAACATTTATCCATTGCCATTCATATTCACATTAATTCTGTAGCATTCGCTTGAATTCAGTCAGATTTATTTGAATTCAGTAGGATTTACTTGAATTCAGACGCATTAACTCAAATTCAGTCAGATTCACTCAAATTGAGTTTTATTTATCTCAAAAAATATTTGTTCATTGTCAGTCAAGATCATTAAAAATCAGTCGTATTTACTTCAATTCAGTCGCATTTACTGAAATTCGGTCATCTTTCTTTGAATTCAGTCAAATTTAATTGCATACAACTAGATTCACTGAAATTAAGTTTCGTTGCTCTCACCTAACATCTATTTATTGTCACTCACATTCACATAAAATTAGTCTCAATTACTTGAATTTAGTCGAATTTGCTTGAATTCGGTCTTTTTAACCTAATTCAGTAGGATTTACTTGAGTTTAGTCGCCTTCACTTGAATTCAGTTGCATTTACTCAAAATTAGTCAGATTCACCTAAATTGAGATTTATTTCTCTCAAAAGAGATTTGTTCATTGCCAGTCACATTCAAGTAAATTCATTCGCATTTACTCGAATTTAGTCCAGTTTACTTGAATTCAGTGACATTTATTTAAATTGAGTTTGAGTGTTCTAAATGAACGATTGTTCATTGTCAGTCACGATCTCTAAAAATCAGTCGTATTCACTTGAATTCAGTCGCATTTACTGAAATTGGGTCAAATTTGTTTTCATTCAGTCAAATTTAATCAAATAAAGCCAGATTTACTCAAATTGAGTTTTAGCGCTCTTGTCTAACATTAATTTATTCTCATCCACATTCACGTACATTTAGTCACATATACTTGAATTCAGTCAAATTTGCTTGAATTCAGTCAGGTTAACCCAATTCAGTAGAATTTACTTGAATTTAGTCGCCTCTACTTAAATTCAATCGAATCTACTTAAAATCAGCCAAATATACCTAATTTCAGCCACATTTATTTGAATTCAGTCTAATTAACTGGTGTTATGTAAAATTTACTTGTAATTAGTAAATTTTACATCTATTCTGTTCAATATACTTAAAGTTTGTTAGATTCACTGCAATTCAGGTTATTTAACCTTTTTTCAAATGAAATCACCTAAAATGCAGTCGTATTTACTTCATTTGTCTCATTTGTCAGATGTATTTAAATTTAGTCGGTTTTACTTACATTCAGTCAAATTTACTTAAATCTAGTCGAGCTTACTTGAATCAGTCACATTCACTTAAATTCAAATAAACCAATTATTTCAGGGTGGTTTAGCACTATAAAAAAATATTTCTCTATTACCAGTTGAATAAACTTAAATTCAGCCTGCTTCATTTGGATTGAGTCGCATTTACTTAAATTCATTCGAGTTTACACGGATTTAGGAAATTTATTTAAATTTACTAATGGTGCTCTAAACAAACTTTTTTTATTGTTAGTCACAATCACTATACACTACTCGCATATAATTGAAATCAGTAACAGTTACTTAAATTCAGTCGCACTCAATGACATTTCAGTTCCCTGAACAAACATTTGTTTCTTATTTTTACTATTATTATTTTTTTATTCACAATAACTTAATTAGGTCAACTTTTCTTAAATTTAGTTGCATTTCCTTTAACTTAACTTCTATCGAATTTACATTAATACAGTCCCGTTCACTCAAATTCGGTCAAGTTTATTTGAAAACAATCACGTTTACTTAAATTCAGCCCACTTTACTTGAATTTAG
Organism: Andricus quercusramuli; assembly: GCA_932178445.1. NCBI lineage: Eukaryota > Metazoa > Arthropoda > Insecta > Hymenoptera > Cynipidae > Andricus > Andricus quercusramuli. The sequence continues at coordinate 46,500 of CAKNXH010061803.1, read as the reverse complement.
TTAGATTCATTTGAATTGAGTCTTATCGCTCTAAACAAACCGATGCTCATTGTGTTATTTGCTCATCAATTTATTTGAATTAAGTCGCATTTACTTGAATTCAGTCGCATTTACTTGAATTTAGTCCCACTCAATCTAATTCAGTCACGCTTACTTACATACAGTCTAATTTAATTTAATTCAGTCAGATTCGCTGAAATTGAGTTTAATATTGCTCTGAACTAGCTTTTGTTCATTGCCAGTCACGTTATCTTAGATTCAGTCGCATATTCTTAAATTCAGTCGTATTTACTTAAATTCAGTCGCAAGAATTTAAATTGAGTCGACTTTACTCGAAATCAGTGACATTCACTTAAATCAAATTTTATTGCTCTAACCGAACATTTGTTTACTCTATCTGAATAAGACCTTCCCCCTCGATTTTGAATCATTACTCATCAGTCATTAACAGTATCCTTGATCCAACCCCTGATTCTGGACGTCCTGCTGTTTTCACAAGATCGCATAACATCACACCGGTTGTCATTGCATTGTGTCATATACACTTCAGATTCAGCCCCATTGACTTAAATTCAGTCGAATTTGCTTGAATTTAGTAGACTAGACTTGAATTCAGTCACATTATGTCAAATTCAGTCACATTGACATAATTTCAGTTGGTTTGGCCTAAGTTCTCTTAAATTCACTTAAATTCAGTTGCCTTTACTTAATTGCTCTCTGATATACTTATACTCAGTCAAATTCATTGTTATTCAGCCAAATTCACTTGGATAGAGTCCAATGTACTTAAATGCAATGAAATTCACTTTAATTGACTCAACTTTGCTTGAAATCAGTCCTATTTACTTAAATTCAATCACGTTGAAATGAATTCGAACGACTGCACTTAATTTCTCTCAGAACCACTGAAATTCATTCGACTTTACCTTATTTTTACATAGTAGATTTGCTTAATTTCCGTCGGATTAATTTTTAATCAGACAAGTTCATTTGAATTTAGTCAGATGTACCTGAATTCAGTAAAGTTGACTCAAATTTAGTCGACTATACTCGAATTCAGTAAAGTTCTCTTAAATTCAGTAACTGTACTTATATTCAATCACTGTCGCTTAAATTTAGTAAATTTAATTAAAATTCAGTCGGATTCACTTGAATTCCATAGAATTCACTTAAATTCAGTCACATTGACTTATATTCAGTCGAATATACTTGAATTCAGTCTCATTGACTTTAATTCAGCTTGTTGACTTAAATTCAGTCGCATTGGCATAAACGCATTTGAATTTACTTGAATTCAGTCGACTTCATTTCATTTCAGCCCCATTCACTTAAATTCAGCCTGATTGACTTCATTTCAGTTGACTTTACTGAATTTCTCTTATTTTCTCTTATATTAACTCAAATTCAGTCAACTTTACTCCATTGCTCTCATATTCACTTATATTCAGTCAAATTCATTGTTATTCAGCCGAATTCACTTGGACTCAGATGTACATAAATTCACCCACATTGAAATGAATTTGGACAATAACGTTTGATTTGTTTAGATTCACTTAAATGCAGTCAAATTAAATGTTAATCAGACAAGTTCACACGGATTTACTCATATGTGCCTGAATTTAGTAAAGTTCTCTTAAATTCAGTCTACTATACTTGAATTCTGTCGCATTCACTTGAATTCAGTCAATTTTACTTGAATTCAATCATAGGCTCTCAAATTTAGTAAATCCAACTTAGATTCAGTCGACTCAACTCGAGTTGCGTCATATTCACCTTGAATTCAGCCCCATTGACTTGAATTCAGTCCCATTGATCTTAATTCAGTAGAATTTACTTGAATTCAGTTGAATCTACTTGAATTCAGTCATATTAAATTAAATTCAATTGCATTGACATGATATCAGTTGACTTGGCTTAATTTCTCCACTTAAATTCAGTTGAATTCATTTAATTGCTCCCATATTTACTTATATTCAATTTAATTCATTGTGAATCAGACAAATTCACTTGGATTATGTTAGATGTACCTAAATTCAGGAAAGTTGGCTTAGATTAAGTCGACCATACTTGAATTCAATCAAGTTCATTCAAATTCGGTAATTTTACTTAAATTCAATCACTGTCACTTGAATTTAGTAAATTTAATTTAAATTCACTCTAATATACTTGAACTTTGTCACACTTACTTAAATTCAGTTGATTTTACTTGAATTCAATCATAGTCTCTTGAATTCAGTGAATTCAACTTAGATTCCGTCAACTCAACTAAAATTACGTCATATTAACTTGGAATTCAGCCCCACATACTTAAAATCAGTCCCATTGACTTAAATTCAGCCCGATTGATTCTAATTCAGTTGAATTTGCTTGAATTTAGTAGGCTTTACTCGAATTCAGTCATATTAAATTAAATTCAGTTGCATTGACATGATATCAGTTGACTTGACTTAATTTCTCTCAACTTCACTTACATTTAGTTGATTTTACTTAATTGCTCTCATATTTACTTATATTCATTTGAATTCATTGTTATTCAGTCCAATTCACTTGGATTTCGTTAGATGTACCTAAATTCAGTAAAGTTGGCTTAGATCAAGTCGGCCATACTTGAATTCAGTCAAGTTCACTTAAATTCGGTAATTTTACTTAAATTCAATCATTGTCACTTGAATTTAGTGAATTTAATGCAAATACAGTCTAATATACTTGAATTCTGTCATATTCACTTAAATTCAGTTGGATTTACTGGAATTCAATCATAGTCTCTTGAATTCAGTAAATTCAACTTAGATTCAGTCGACTCAACTCGAATTACGTCATATTCACTTGGAATGCAGCCTCATAGACTTAAAATCAGTCCCATGGACTTAAATTCCGTCCCATTGACTCTAATTCAGTCGAATTTGTTTGAATTTAGCTGGCTTTACTCGAATTCAGTCATATTAAATTAAATTCAGTTGCATTCACATGATATCAGTTGACTTGACTTAATTTCTCTCAACTTCACTTACATTCAGTTGATTTTACTTCATTGCTTTCACATTTACTTATATTCATTTGAATACATTGTTATTCAGTCAAATTCACTTGGATTTCGTTAGATGTACCTAAATTCAGTAAAGTTGGCTTAGATCAAGTCGACCATACTTGAATTCAGTCAAGTTCATTTAAATTCGGTAATTTTACTTAAATTCAATCATTGTCACTTGAATTTAGTGAATTTTATGTAAATACAGTCTAATATACTTGAATTCTGTCATATTCACTTAAATTCAGTTGGATTTACTGGAATTCAATCATAGTCTCTTGAATTCAGTAAATTCAACTTAGATTCAGTCGACTCAACTCGAATTACGTAAAATTCATTTCGAATTCAGCCATGTAGACTTGAATTCAGTCACATTGACCTGAATTCAGTCGAATTTACTTGAATTCAGTTGAATCTACTTGAATTCAGTCATATTAAATTAAATTCAATTGCATTGACATGATATCAGTTGACTTGGCTTAATTTCTCCACTTAAATTCAGTTGAATTCACTTAATGCTCTCATATTTACTTATATTCAATTGAATTCAGTGTTATTCAGTCAAATTCACTTGTATTATGTTAGATGTACCTAATTCAGTAAAGTTGGCTTAGATTGAATCGATCATACTTGAATTCAGTCAAGTTCACTTAAATTCGATAATTTCACCTAAATTCAATCATTGTCACCTAAATTTAGTAAATTTGATTTAAATTCAGTCCACTAGACTTGAAATCAGTCCCATCGACTTAAATTCAGTCCCATTGACTTAAATTCAGTCCCACTGACTCTAATTCAGTCGAATTTGCTTGAATTTAGTTGGCTTTGCTCGAATTCAGTGACATTCACATAAATCAAATTTTATTGCTCTAACCGAACATTTGTTTACTCTATCTGAATGAGACCTTATCCCTGGATTTTGAATCATTACTCATCAGTCATTAACGGTATCCATGATCCAACCCCTGATTCTGGACGTCCTACTGTTTTCACAAGATCGTGCAACACCACACCATTTGTCATTGCAATCGACACATCCATTGAAATTTCAAATACAAGAAGACAGTCGCAGTTTCCATTAATCTCATTTAGAATTATAAAGCGTATCGGAACAAGAATTTGGGGCGAAAATACTATAGACGCCAGCGGAGAATTTCGAGTGCATGTTGCGCAGAGTTCTTTGTTGCGAATCGCAGTGTGGATCTAACCGCATCGGAATGGATCCCAGGGAGTTGTCAGTGGGATAAGAGTACAAAAACTGGGGTAGGTGCAGAGGGGAGCCCCGTTTCAGGTCCGATAAAAATCCATACAACGACATTTGCTGCACTTCATTCAGAGGAGGAACGAATAGAGTGGAAGAGAACTTGAGAACTACTCCATTTACAAACAATGCTCAGGTAGTTCGGTAGCTTCTTTTCTATCGTCCTCTTTCTCATTCGGTCCAATTCTCATGTTTTTTGTGATCCTGAAAAGATCCGCATTATTTTCCGTTTTTGTGATATTATTTCTCAGTATTCAGATACTCATTTCACAACATCACAAATATTTCAAAAAGTTATATAATTGTAATAGAAGTATTTTAAATGAAAAATAAATTTCATTGTACAAATAATAGCCAATATTCAATTAAATAATCTTGAAGTAAATAATTCATTCATGTTACTTAATAAACAATTGAAATTTAATCTTTATGTAATTCAATATTGTGAAAAAAGTGAATAGTCAATAATTAATTCATCAGTTTACAAAATAAAGAGAAATAAATAATTATGTTCATCAAATCATTCGAATTATTTTCACCTTATATTTTTCTGCAAATTTGTATTATTAATAACCTTCGAAACGAATTTCATAAAAAATTCAAATTACAAATTAAAATATAATATAAATTTGATATCAGAATTCAGATACTCATTTCAAAACAATACTAACGTTTGAAAAACTATGTAATTGCAATGAAACGTTCTAATAATATTTACATTATATGTTTCCTTAAATTTGATTTTTCATTTCTATAGATTGAATTTATCAATAACCTTTTAGAATGATTTAAAAAAAAATTAAAATATATGCATACATAATTTTGAAATTTGAATTCAGATACTCATTTCACAACATCACTAACAAATTTCAAAAAAGTATATCATTGTAATACAGGTAATATAAAGAAAAAATAAACCTTTATCATAAAAATAATAGTCCATGTCCAATTACATTAACCTTAAAGTAAATAATCAATTTATGTTACTCAATTTAAAAACAATTTAAATTCAATCTTTATGTAATTTAGTATTGTGAACAAAATTATTCAGCAAATAAGCCATTTTGCTTCAATTCAGTTACATTTACTAATGTTCAGTCAAGTTTACTTTTATTCAGCTAATCAAATCAGTCAGATTCACTTAAACTCAATAGAACTTACTTAAATTCAGTCGAATTTACTTTATTTCCATAAAATTCACTTAAATTCAGTCACATTGTCTTGAATTCGGCCGAATTTACTTGAATTTAGTCTCATTGACTTAAATTCAGCCTGATGACTTAAATTCAGTTTCAATGGCATAAATTCATTTGAATTTACTTGAATTCAGTTGATTTCACTTGGATTTAACCCCATTCACTTGAATTCAGTCACATTGACCTAATTTCAGTTGATTTGTCTTAATTTCTCTCGAATTCACTGAAATTCAGTCGACTTTACTTCATTGTTCTCATAGTCACTTATATTCAGTCAAATTCATTGTTTTCCAGCCAGGTTCACTAGGATTGAATCAGATGTACTTAAATTCGATGAATTTCACTTAAATTCAGTCGACTTTACTTGAGTTCAGTCCCGTTTACTTAAATTCAATCACATTGAATTAAATTTAGACGATTACAGTTAACTTTTTAGATTCACTTAAATTCAGGTAACTTTACTTAATTTGTCTCAGATCGCTTAAATTCAGCCAAATTAATTGTTGATCAGCCAAGTTCATTTGGTTCTAGGCAGATATAACTAAATTTAGTAAGGTTCTCTTACATTCCGTCTACTATACTTATTCAACTTAGATTTAGTCGACTCAACTCAAATTACGCCATATTGACTTTGAATTCAGCCACATTGACTTAAATTCTTCCCAGCGACTTAAATTCATTCCACCCGCGACTTAAATTCAGACCCATTGTCTTGAATTCAGTCCCATTAACTTGAATCCAGTCGAATTTACTTGAATTTAGTTGAGTGTACTTGAATTTAGTCACATTAAATTAAATTCAGTTACATTGACAGAATTCCAGTTGACTTGGCTCAATTTTTCCTAACTTCACTTAAATTCAGTTGAATTCACTCAATTGATTTTATATGCACTTATATTTATTCAGATTCCTTGGTATTCAGTCAAATTCACTTGAATTCCGGCAGATGTACCTAAATTCAGTAGATATGACTTGAATTAAGTCGAATGTACTTGAATTCAGTCAAGTTTACTTAAATTCAGTAATTTCATTTAAATTCAATCACTGTCAGTCAAATTTAGTAAATTTAATTGAAATTCAGTCGACTTTACTCGAATCCAGTCCCACTGACTGAAATTCAGTCGCATTGGTATAAATAAAGTTGTCTTTATTTGAATTCAGTCACATTAAATAAAATTCAGTTACATTGACAGAATTTCAGTTGACTTAGCTTAATTTATCCTGACTTCACTTAAATTCAGTTGAATTCACTCAAATTAATTCATATGCAGTAATATTTATTCAAATTCCTTTGTATTCAGTCAAATTCACTTGGATTCCGTCAGATGTACCTGAATTCAGTAGAGTAGACTTGAATTAAGTCGACTATACTTTAATTCAGTCAAGTTCACTTAAATTCAATCACTGTCAGTTAAATTTAGTAAAATTAATTTAAATTCAGTCGACTTTACTTGAATTGCATCACATTCACTTAAATTCGGTCACCTTGACTTGAATTCAGTCAAATTAACTTGAATTCAGTCCCACTGACTCAAATTCAATCGCATTGGCATAAATACAGTAGAATTATTTGAATTCAGTCACATTAAATTAAATTCAGTTACACTGACACAATTTTAGTTGACTTGGCTTAATTTCTCTTAACTTCACTTAAATTAATTGGAATTTACTTAATTGCTCCCATATGCACTTATATTCATTTAAATTCATTTTTATTCATTCAAATTCACTTGGATTTCGTCAGATGTACCTAAATTCAGTAGAGTTGACTTGAATTAAGTCGACTATACTTGAGTTCAGTCAAGTTCACTTAAATTCAGTAATTTTGCTTAAATTCAATCACTGTCACTTGAATTTAGTAAAAATAATTTGAATTCAGTAAATTTAATTTTAATTCAGTCGACTTTACTTGAATTCAGTCGCATTGGTAGAACTACAGTTGACTTTATTCGAATTCAGTCACACTAAACCAAATTCAGTTACATTAAAAGAATTTCAGTTGACTTGGCTTAATTTATCCTAACTTTACTTAAATTCAGTTGAATTCACTCAATTGCTCTCATATGCACATATATTATTTAAATTCCTTTGTATTCAGTCAAATTCACTTCGATTTCGTCAGATGTATCTAAATTCAGTCAAGTTGACTTAAATTAAGTCGACCATACTTGAATTCAGTCAAGTTCACTTAAATTCAATCACTGTCACTTAAATTTAGTAAAATTAATTTAAACTCATTCCACTTTACTTGAATTCCATCACATTCACTTAAATTCGGCCACCTTGACTTGAATTCAGTCAAATTAACTTGAATTCAGTACCACTGACTCAAATTCAGTATCATTGGTATAAATACAGTTGACTTAATTTGAATTTAGTCACGTCAAATCAAATTCAGTTAGATTGACAGAATTTCATTTGACTTGGCTTAATTTATCCTAATTCCTCTTAAATTCAGTTGAATTCATTCAATTGCTTTCATATGCACTTATAGTTATTCAAATTCCTTAGTATTCAGTCAAATTCACTTCGATTTCGTCAAATGTATCTAAATTCAGTAAAGTTGACTTAAATTAAGACGACTATACTTGAATTTAGTCAAGTTCACTTAAATTAAATAATTGTACTTAAATTCAATCACTGTCACTTAAATTTAGTAGATTTAATTTTAGTTCAGTCGACTTTATTTGAATTCAGTCACATTAAATCAAATTCAGTTACATGGACAGAATTTCAGTTGACATGGCTTAATTTATCCTAACTTCTCTCAAATTCAGTTGAATTCACTCAATTGCTTTCATATGCACTTATATTTATTCAAATTCCTTGGTATTCAGTCAAATTCACTTCGATTTCGTAAGATGTATCTAAATTCAGTAAAGTTGACTTAAATTAAGTCGACTATACTTGAATTCAGTCAAGTTCACCTAGATTCAGTAATTTCACTTGAATTCAATCACTGTCACCTGAATTTAGCAAATTTCATTCAAATTCAGTCGACTTCACTTGAATTCCATCTAATTCACTTAAATTCAGTCACCTTGACTTGAATTCAGTCAAATTTACTTGAATTCAGTCCCACTGACTTAAGTTCAGTCGCATTGGCATAAGAACAGTTGACTTTACTTGAATTCAGTTGACTTCACTTGAATTCATTTGACTTTTCTTGAATTCAGTCCCATTTACTCAAATTCAGTCAAATTTAGTAATATATGACTTAAATATACCGGTTATACATCAGAGGACGTTATCGTCATAAATTTCGCTTGCGAAAAGAACGACAATGCGCTTTAAATCATTTCGGATCGGTTTTAAAAGGGCTCTGAGTTATTACACCGGATGAATAATTCGAAACCACGGGTGAGGTTCGACGCCATTCTCGTCGTCGTCATCGCGCTTTTCGCACGGTCCGCTATAAAAAGGAGGACAAAAAAGAGTCAGCATCTATAGATATATGTAGGCCTAGGCATTATATGCACATGGGGGGTAAGAGTTTGGCCCTTCGCTGCCGAGTAAATTTAACTTCGATATATACAATAAAAGGGATGGGGCGCGGTTATGGGCGATCAGATGTGTCCCATATATCGTAATAAGACAAGGCATGTTTCGCACAAATCAGTTTTCCTCCTTCCCTTATTGTCTATAAGTGGTGTCGTGTATTACATCAGCGGAATCAAATCGCTGAGTTTGCCACTTTTGCCACATTCTAATACTGGGAATCGAAAAATAAGTCGGATTTATTGCATTTCCATGGTGGTTGGGGTGCAGGGCTGAAAGACATGTGTTTTTTAAATTCGGTAAAGTTGACTTAAATTAAGTCGACTATACTTGAATTCAGTCAAGTTCACTTAAATTCAGTAATTGTACTTAAATTCAATCACTCTCACTTAAATTTAGTGGATTTAATTTGAATTCAGTCGACTTTACTTGAATTCAGTCCCACTGACTCAAATTCAGTGGCATTGATATAAATACAGTTAACATACAGAAAGACATGTCCTTTTTAATTTCCTGATCTGGAATTTAATTTTTGATATCAGATATATTTTCGAAGTACAGGGATCACAGATGTACCCAAATTCGGTAAAGTTGACTTAAATTAAGTCGAATATACTTGAATTCAGTCAAGTTCACTTAAATTCAGTAATTTTACTTCAATTCAATCACTTTCACTTAAATTTAGTAGTTTTAATTTGAATTCAGTCGACTTTACTTGAATTCAGTCCCACTGACTCAAATTCAGTGGCATTGGTATAACTACAGTTGACATACAGAAAGACATGTCCTTTTTAATTTCCTGATCTGGAATTTAATTTTTGATATCAGATATGTTTTCGAAGTACAGGGATCACAGATGTACCTAAATTCGGTAAAGTTGACTTAAATTAAGTCGACTATACTTGAATTCAGTCAAGTTCACTTAAATTCAGTAATTGTACTTAAATTCAATCACTGTTTGAATTGAAAAAAATGTAATATTTATTATGAGAACAAAAAATATTTTAATTTTGATTTAAAAACAGTCGAATTCATCCAAAAAAAAACGGAATTCCAAGAAAATGGTTAATTTGTTAACCAAAAAAGATTTCACACTTCAAAAAGCATGCAGAAAGTCAACCAAATTGTGGAATTTTTAACCCAAAAAGATGCTTTTCTTAACAAAATTGGTACATTTCCAACCAAGGAGATGTATTTTTAACTAAAAATGATAATTTTCATTCGAATAGTAGAATTTTCTACTAAAGTAATTGAAATTTCTACCTAAAAATATAAATTTTCAACAAAATAGTAATATTTCCAACCAAACATACGAATTTTCAACAAAAATGATGAATTTTCAAGCCAAAAAGACAAATTTTCTACAAAAAATTTGAATCTTTAACCAGAAGTGATAAATTTTCATAACAAAAGTTAATTTTCAACCAAAGAGTTAGATTTGATGCCAAAAATTCCATTGGAATGGTTTGTTCGAGATTGTTCGTTCGGGTTTGTTCGTTTGGTTTGGTTTGCTTGGTGTGGTTCATATAGGTTCGTTTTTTTGGGTTGGTAAGTTTTGGTTCGTTTGTTTTGGTTGGTTTGGATTGATTGGCTTCGATCGGTTTAGATTGGTTTGTTTGGATTGGTTGGTTTATGTGGGTTGATTTGATTTGTTTGGGTTAGTTTGTTTGGATTGGTTCTGATTAGTTTGTGTTTGTTGGTTGATTTGCATGGATTTGATGTTTTGGGTTGGTTCCTTTGGATTGGTTCGTTTGTGTTGTCTCGATTGGTAATGCTCGCTTACATTAATTCCATTAGGTTGATTCGTTCGGGTTAGTGCGTTTGGGTTGGTTTGCCTCGTGTGTAGCAATATATATAGTTATATTATTTGATTTCAATAAAATGCCTTTTATTACAGAATCAGTTTTTAAATTTATTAAAAATTATATTTTAAAATAGTTGCTGGCAATAAATTTAGCAGTTCATTCAGTAGTAGCATTCCTAACTCCTATGCGGAGAGAAAAAGTGTGACAAGTACAGGGAGGGTTGAGGGTGTGGCTGATACCCTCCCAGGAACTCACGGGGGCAACATTTCTCTTGATTTAGCAAAACAATCCGAGCATCTGAATTTCAAATATGAACGCGTCGGAGCATCTCGCCCCTTCCCGGCTCACAAGATCCGCCAAAGTAATCCGTCGAGTATATACAGAAACATCGCGAGGGCACGTGACCCGTATCAAATTAGTTCCGGAAAAAAAGAATTCGCTGGAGAATCGAAAATTGCTAAATTTAAAAGAGAACGAAGAAATTTTCACCCCCGTAGTCTTCCCTCTTTCCGCTTTCGCCTTTTAATAAAAGGACGAGGCACAAAATATACATGGAATGGATCTCTGTCGATTTTAATCAAACTTTGTTGAATTGTAGTTCTCATTGTCTTGAATGGAAGGTCAATGGACATGAAGTCCAAAAATGGACCATACCAAAAAAGAGAATCTGAATAAAGCACACCAAGCAAACAAACCCAAACGAACTAACCCGAACGAAACAACCCAATGGAATTAGTACAAGCGAGCATTCCCAATCGAGTCAACACAAGCGAACTAATCCAGAGGAACAAACCCAAAACCTACGCAAACCAACCAACACAAACTGATCGAAACCAATCAACTCAAACCAACTGAACCATATCAACCCACCCAAACTAATTCAAAACGACCAACCCAAACCAACGAACCCAAACGAACGAGCCCAAAACAACCAATCCAAATCGACTCAAACCAGCCAAAAAAAACTAACCAACCCAAAAAACGAAGATAAATGAACCATATCAAGCAAACCAACCCAAAAGAACTAACCCGAACGAACCATCCCGAACGAACCAACTTAATGAAACTAATGCAAGCTAGCATTACCAATTGAGTCAACGCAAAGGAACCAATCCAAAGGAAATAACCCAAAACATCAAATCCACGAAAACCAACCAACAAACACAAACTAATCAAAACCAATCCAAACCAAACAAACTAACCCAACCAAATAAAATCAACCCACACAAACCAACCAATCCAAACAAACCAATCTAAACCGACCTAAGCCAATCAATACAAACCAACTAAAACAAACGAACCAAAACATAAGAACTCAAAAAAGACGAACCTAAATGAACCACACCAAGCAATCCAACCCAAACGATGAACCCGAACGAACAACCTCGAAAAAACCAATCCAATGGAATTAATGCAAGCAAGCATTTCCAATCGAACCAACACAAATGAACCAACTTAAACCATCAGATCCATGCGAACCAACCCAAATTAACCAACCCAAAAGAACCAAACCAATCAATCCAAACCAATCCCAATCAACCTAAGAAAACAAACCCGCACGAACAATATCGAACAAACCAATACAATGGAATTAATGCAAGCAAGCATTTCCAATCGATCCAACACAAACGAACCAACTTAAACCATCGGATCCATGTGAACCAGCCCAAACTAACCAACCCAAAAGAACCAAACCAATCAATCCAAACCAA
>CAKNXH010061803.1:0-33990 GCA_932178445.1 Andricus quercusramuli | reverse complement strand
CCAAAAAAACGAACCTAAATGAACCACACCAAGCAAACCAACCCAAATGAACAAGCCCGAACGAACAATCTCGAAAAAACCAGTCCAATGGAATTAATGCAAGCAAGCATTTCCAATCGAGCCAACACAAACGAACCAACTTAAACCATCGGATCCAATCGAACCAACCCAAACTAACCAACCCAAAAGAACCAAACCAATCAATTCAAACTAATCCCAATCAACCCAAAAAAACTATTTCGAACGAACCATCCCAAACGAATGAACCCAGCTCAATGAGACCCAATGTCTTTGGTTTAAAATTCAACTATTGGGTTGCAAATTTAATTTTTTTTTGAAACTGCAACTTTTTTGTTGAAAAAATAATTTGTTTGAGTCAAAAATTCAAGTATTTGGTACTTTTTTCTTATAAATGCAACTTTCTGGTTAAAAATGAACTCTTTTGTTGAAAATTAACCAAAACTGTTGAATTATGCACCATGTTGTTGAAAATTCAACTATTTCCTGAACTAATCTTTTTGGGTGAAAAACTAACCTGTTTTTGTTGAGAATTAACTTTTTTCTTGAAAATTCAAGCGTCTTCAAAAAAATTTGTCGTTTTCGTTTGAAAATTTAACTATCATATCAACACTTCAAATGGGGAAGAAAGCACTTCTGCACATTCGCATAATGCACGCGACGCAGTTTCATAACCAGACGCTATGTGCGTGCTTCCCACTTCTGTCCTTTTTCTGTGTTCTTTTTTGGTAGAAATTCTTTTTTCTTTGAAAATTTTGAGAATACTTTCTCTTCATTAGAGAAGAAAGGACTAAATAAGTTTCAGGCTTTATTTCTAAATGGGTGATTTTAGGGAAAGGACTGGATTTTCTGATGCACGTAATTCCGGAGAGCAACAATTCCATTGAACACAATTGATTCAGAAGTAACACTCGACTTGGAATGCATCTGTCGACTGTTACTGGGTACTTTGTGATATAAGTACACACATACATAGAAACCTGAATTCGTATACGAGAGGGTGTAAATAAGTACCACTAAGTTATTCTAATTGAAAGGGATTCCTTAATTGAACCATTCAAAGACAGCAGTATCCAAAAATACATTACTTTTTTTGCACGAAAATACCTTGCGTCAACACTTCAAGTGGGGAAGCACGCACTTCTGCGCAATCACATAATGCAGGCGACGCAGTTTTATAACCAGACGCTATGTGCGTGCTTCCCACTTTCCACCTTTTTCTGTGTCCCTGAAAGTTCTGGTATATGGTTGTTAATGCAACTTTTTGGTTAAAAGTGAACTTTCTTTCCAAAAATTCTTTTCTTTTCGTAAAAAATCTTTTTTCTTTGAAAATATTGAAAAAACTTTCCCTTCATGAGGGAAGAAATGACTAAATCAGTTTCAGGCTTCATTTCTAAATGGGTGATTTTGGGGATAGGACTGGATTTTCTGATGCACGTAATTCTGGAGAGCAACAATTCGATTGAACACAATTGATTCAGAAGTAACACTCGACTTGGAATGCATCTGTCGACTGTTACTGGGTACTTTGTGATATAAGTATATGACGTCCCACTTCGTTATCCTGATTAAAGGGGATTCCTAATATCGTCGATAGGGCGTGGGGGATTTCATTGAGTGAAGACCATTGAGTATCCACATTTCCGTGAAAATAATGATCCCGAATTTCCCGTCGTAGTTTACCTTTGTCCAGTGGTCGGTTGCCCCAAATGACGATAGCCGTCCGTGATCTTAAGTTTCAAAAAAAGAAAAAAAAAAAAATGAAATTCAATCTGTTTTAATGAATTTTTGGCTGAAAAAAAGATCTGCTCCTTCCACTCCACTGGGAATCGAACCTCAGAACTTCCGATTGCCGGTCGGGAGATCGAGAGAATAAACTTTTTTTTCAGAAAATTGAACTTTTTTCGAATGAAATTTAATTTTTCTTGGTTAAAAAGTCTACTATTATATCTTTTGATCAGAATTCATTTATTTTCGTTAAAAATTCTATTTTGTTGAAAAGGTAATTATTTTCTTGAAATCCCATCTTTCTTTGTTAAAAATGCAACTATTTGGTTGAAAATTCAACTATTTTGTTAATAATTCAAATAATATGTCGAAAATTCAATTATTTTGTTTAAGAATCACATTTTTTTGTTGAAGATTCAACTATTCTTTTGGTTTTTGTTTTGTTTTATTAAAAGTAATGTTTTTGACTGCAAAATTTAAACATTCCATATTTGATTGAAAATCGATCTTTTTCATCCGAAAATTCAACTATTTGGGGGAAAATTCTTTTATATTATTATTATTATTATTATCTTTTAAATAATTCTTTTTTTTCTGGTAGAAAATTCTTGTTGCTTGAATATTGAACTACTTGGTTGAAAATTGAACTACCTTTTTAAAAATTTATTTTATTAGTTGAAGATTCCTCTCCTTGGTTGAAAATTTGACTATTTTCTTGGAATTTTAAAAATTTGAAAAATTTTTTAATTTGTTTTCTTTTTTGAAATTCTTTTTTGTTGTTGTTGAAGATTCATAAATTTAGTTAAAACTTCATCTCTTTTGTTGAAAATTGAACAATTTTGTTGAAAATTCGTTTTTGGGATAGAAAATTCGTCCTTTTACTTCAAAATTCAATGATTTGTTTAAAGATGTACTGTTTGGTTAATAATTATTGTTTGTGTTGAAAAATTAATTTTTTTTTCAACTGATAATTAAACTATTCCATTTTCGATTGAAAAGTGTTCTTTTTTATTTGAAAATTCATGACTTCGATTAAAAATTCAACTATTCGGTGAAAAATTAATCTACTTTCTACGAAATTCAACAATTTTGTTGAAGAACCATTTTTGGTGGAAAATTCGTGTTTTTGGGTTTGAAAATTTAACTAGATTTTTGAAATTTGATTTCTTTTTCGTTCAAATCTAATCTTCTTAACCAAAAATTTGACTATTCTATTTTTTGTTGAAAATTTATATTTTTTAGTTGAAAATTAAATGACTCGGTGGAAAGTTTACCTTCTTTCTTAAAATTTCAATTTTCTGGTTGAAGATTCTTGATTTTAGTTGAAAATTGGTTTGTTGAAAATCTAACTATTTTCTTGAAAATTCTTTTTTTTTTTTTTTTTTTTTTAAAGTAGTTTCCTTAACTGAGAATTTAACTATTTTAGTTTTGGTGGAATTTTTGAAAAATTGATTTTCCTAACTGAAAATTGAATCATTCCATTTTTGGCAAAAAATTGAACTATTCCATTTTTAGAAAAAAATTGAACTATTCCATGTTTAGAAAAAAATTGAGCTATTTCATTTTTGGTTGAAAATGATCTTTTTTGTTGATAATTGATCACTTTGGTTGAAAATTTATCTTTTTGGTGAAAAATTAATCTACCTTGCAGGAAATTCAACAATTTTGTTAAAGTTAATTTTTTCTTGAAAATTCAACTTCTGAGTTAAAAATTCGTATTTTTGGGTTGAAAATTCAACTACTTTGATAGAAAATTCACCTACACTGTTGAAATTAGTTTTTAAAAATTGACATTTCATTTAAATCCTGTAAAGTTTAGTGTGAAATCACTCAAATTCAAAAAATTTAAATTAATTATAAAAAAAGTGGTCAAAGAAGTAGTCAAAAAAAGGGGAAAAGGGGAAAATAGGGGAAAATAGGGGAAAAAGGGGAATTTAAAAAAGGGGAAACGCAAGGGAATAGACGGAATAATTTGAGCACTGATTTTTTAATTATTATATAATTATATATTATTATATAATTATTTATGGAAGGGGCCCATTTTAGGCACCTTTCCCCTCCCTCAGATTTTTGTTTTGTTTTTGTGGAATGTTTTTCTGTGATTGTATTATTCTATTTTAAATAAAACACCTGCTTCTTTTGATTATGCTGCCTCGTCCAATCATCTTGATTCCACCGGTCTCAACGACTCTATTATCATATCAAACCCTTAGGCCAACCATTGTCCAGCTCTGAACATATGGCGCTAGGAATCTACGTGTCAGGCAAACCTGTTGGAATTCCCGAACATAAAACTTGAGGATTCCCCCATAGGGTCATTCCATAACAATGCACCCAGTTATTGGAATATTTTTATTTTTTCTATTTTTATACCGGTTTTTTTTATGAAAGAGTTTAATTATTAAAAATTAGTCAAAGAAAGGGCCCTCCCATTAATGAAAGGGCCCTCCCGTTAATGAAAGGGCCCTCCTGTTAATGAAAGGGCCCTCCCATTAATGAAAGGGCCCTACCGTTAATGAAAGGGCCCTGCCGTTAAAGAAAGGGCCCCCCTGCCCTCTCTCCCTATCACTCCCCACTTTCTCTCCTCTCCCCTTTTATTCGGTCCAATCCAATCCTATCTTATCATCCCACTCCTCTAACTTCCTCTCCTCTCTTTTGCGATTTCACCTTCCTTTGTTATTCTCCACCCCTTCCTACTTCCCCCGCCCTCCCACCCTTCCCGTGCTTTCCTTTATTTCCTCTTCCTATATCATTTCTCACAAATACTTCCCCTCCCTTTCCCTAACTTATTTTCCTACAACTCCTCATCTTGCCCTCCCTGATTCCCCTTTCCCCACTCTTCCCACTTACCTTTACGCCCCTCCCCTACTTTTCCTCATCCATCACCCCGACCATCTCTTACTTCCCTTCCTTTAATTACACTCCCCTACTTTCCATAGCTAATTATTAATTATTGATAATTATTAATTATCAATAATTTTATTAATAAAATAATGGATAATTTAATTTTCTAATCATTAATTAATATTAATTTTTAATTATTGATAATTTTATTAATAAAATAATGAATAATTCAATTTTCTAATTATTAATGATTAATCATTTGTAATTATTAATAATTTAATAAATAAAATAATGAAGAATATAATTTTCGAATTTATAATTATTAATAATTTTTTTATTTTATCAAACATGGTTGAATTTCTGAACTAAAAAAGAACAATTTTCAACAAAAAATTCAAAAATGGAAACCAAGAGGATTAATTCTCTCCTAAAAAAGATGATTCTTAATCAAATACATTAATTTTTAACGAAAAAGTTTAATTTTCAACAAATTTAATAAATTTTTAAACAAAGAGATGAATTTTTCAACTAAAATAGACGAATTTTTAACCCAAAATGAAAGAGGTAAATATTACATTGAAAAGATGATTTTTTCATTTCAAGAAACAAATTTTTTATAAAAAAGTTGGATTTTCTATCAAACTGTTGAATTTACAAAAAAACAGTAGCATTTTTAAACAAAAAAATAGATTTTTTCTTTCTAAATGTTAATTTTTAATTAAGCAGTTGAATTTTCAACCAGTTATATTTATAGTTAAAAAATTATTATTAAACCAAAAAATGAATTTCCAACCAAACAGTTGCATTTTTAAACAAAAAATGACTTTTCTACCAAAAAAGTAGAATTTTGAAAAAAAAATATTTAACGAAGTAATTAAATTTTCAAGAAAGAGGATTGATTTTCTACCAAAAAAATGTAATTTTTAACAAGACATATGAATTTTAAACCAAATAGTTAAATTTGCAACCAAAAGTAATAAGTTTTTAACAAAAAGTTAAATTTTTAACAAACTTTATGCATTTTAAACTAAATAATTGAACTTTTGACTACAAAAGATAAAATTTCAACCAAAAATGGTATAGTTAAATTTTCAGTTGAAAAAAATATAAATAACTAAGAAAAAAAGCATTGTCAACAAATTAGTTGAATTTTTAACCACACTTAAATTTTGGACCAAAAAATTGATTTTTCAACAAAAAAGATGAATTTTCAACAAAATACATAAATATTCAAGCAAAAAGTTAAATTTTCAACCCAAAGGAATAATTCTGTATCAAAAAAGTCAAATTTTCAGCAAAATATATGATTTTACAACTTAATAATTGAGCTTTGAACTAACAAATATAAATTTTCAACCGAAAATGGAATAGTTCAATTTTTAGTATCATTTTTTTAGTATAATTTTAGAATTTTTAGTTCGAAAATAGAAAAATTATTGGCCTAACTCCCCCCTCCCCAGCCTATCTGAAGAATTCACGTAATTTTTGCACGGTCCCACTATTACCTGGAAAGGGCTTTTTTTTATTATGCTGGTGCTTGAATGATAAAGAACCGGCTGAACTCGGGATGTGGTTTTGTGCAGTTTTCTTCTCCCCTGGCCAAATGTGCGAATACTACTAATAAAGAAGGATGCAAACGTCTCAGAATTTCATTGATTTATTTTTATTTCTTCTGGGATTGAATACACCCTGAATTCAGAAATAATAGAATTTTTTAGCATCGCGTGTCCGAAATCTGTTTTATTGAATAGGAACGGAATGAAGATGTATATTGCGTAAGAGCGATAATATCGTGAGGCGCATATTCGCATGCTATTTTCTGTTTTTCAAGGTCACGACAATTTGCGAAGGAGAGAAAAAGGGAGAGAATGAGTGATAAAAGGTGAGAGAAGTGGGACCAACCGTTGCTGTGTTATATGAGGGGCAGCTGTAAAGTAAGCACGCGGGCCCCAAGGCCTTCCTTCGTCTTTATACCTTTATACCTTTACACTTACATCACACACATTCTTAAATCACACGTGCCATCGCGGCTCAAGAGAAGTGCGTAAAAAGCCTCGGAAATAACAAAATCCTTCATATTCTTTTCACCGGGTTCTTTATATAAAAACCTTCTTTAGCCATTTATTTTTACCTTTTGAAAATCCTATCCAATCAAATTTATTTGATTAAATAGGAGTCTCATTTTTTTGGATACCTAATTGAACGCAGAAAAACTGGGGCTTCTGTTAGAACCAATTTTTCCAAAGGAGTCCCCAACCACACTGCGCATGCGTCGCACCAGCAGCCTCATTGGATGTTAATCGCGCAAATTGACTCACACATTTAACAGTTCCAAAAAAGCCCGCCATTCATAGCCAATGAGACTGCGGATACAACGCATGCGCAGTACAGTTGGGGAGCCGCATTGAGAGCAGGATCTCTCTTGCTGAGAAGAAACCCAAAATGATGAATGGTTTCTAAAGGAACCAAAGATATCTTTGAAGGAACCCAACGAGTGGATTCAAATGGTTCTAATGCAGCCTTTTTTATAATTCGAATTTAATAATATTGCACTGGGAAAAATTGAATGAAGAAACTAATATATATATATATAATAAGTTGTGACGTCCGCTGGCAAGATGTCTGCACGCTGAGGGCCAAGCAATGATACCAATACCATGGAATGAAACCTATTTTTTTTATAAATTGAAAAGAATGTTTTTTCACAATAAGTGTATTTGGATATTATTTTTTGTTTCAAAAGCTGTAGTATAGGATAAGACAGAGAAGAGGAGATCAAAACAGATAGACCTGAATTTAGATCGACAAAGAGATAGAGAAAGATTGACGTGAATAGACAAAGGATAGGATTAGCAAAGTCTTCCTATCATAAAGATTCAAAATTATTCAAAAAGATAGAATCTACATCCTTTTTATTTCGAGCAGGATATTTTTTTTATTCTTTATCCATCCACGTCAAAGTGTAGGACTTGCCTCTAGGTGGTTGACGGTAAAGAGCAACCACCAAAGAAGAAAATCTGATGATGAAAATCTGCTCTTTTTGCAGTAGATTGTCTCTGCTTCAACTATGTTTCCAGGCAAGCTGTTCCACAAAGCTGTTCCACAAAGCTGTTCCACAAAGCTGTTCCACAAAGCTGTTCCACAAAGCTGTTCCACAAAGCTGGTCCACAAAGCTGTTCCACAAAGCTGTTCCACAAATCTGTTTCACAAATCTGTTCCACAAAGCTGTCCCAAAAAGCTGTTCCACAAAGCTGTTCCATTCAGCTAAACTGTTTCCTATATGTTCTCATATTTTCAGTTCATTTAACATTGAAGAAAAATCTTATCCAAGAGTTCAATAGATTCGTCAATTTATGATCCTGTTCTGTCGAAGTATCAGTGTATATTTCACAACAATAGTCGAAGTACATTAGTACAGCACAATGCACCTCTTAGCCCAAGATGATGATAAAAAACTACTGACGAAATATACCACAATTCCATTTACTTGCACTGGTGGTAAAACAACAACGTCTAGGTTATTGATATACCCGGAACTACCTAAAATTAAAGACTGAGTAGCTGCATCCAGCTGCATTTAGCTTAAGCTTATTAATCTTTGTCTCATCACAAATAGCCTTAACATCTTGATTAATCAGGTCAATTGTTTCACTTATTTTATCCGGCTTACAATGGATATAGATCTGGAGACCATTGATAAATAGCATGTGCATGAAGATCTTTATCATCATACTCAAATTACAAATTAATAAGATAAACAGCAGAGACCCAAGCACTGACTACTGCGGAACTTCTGTGCCAATATTACCCCATCTAGATCTTTTCATCCCCAATTTCATCACAGACTGTTCTCGAGAAAATAAGTGCGATGCTATCAACTCCAGCACAGATGCAAAACATCCATTGTTTTTTTAGTTCAGACAAGAGAAGCATGTGCGGGACTATATCAAACGCTTGGGTAAAATCGAAAAGAACCATAATTGTCAGCATTCTCTTACCAGTTCCGAAGCGAATGTCATCACAGAGCTATAATGTCTGCTTGCTAAATCCACTCCACTAACCAGATTGACATCATTTTTTCCTACACTTTGGAGAGGCGAGAGAGGATGACCACATGCCTATAATCACCAGCTCTTTGGGGTGCCTTGACATATAACAATCATAACAATCTGGTTATCTAATCTCCTCAACTTCGATTTTGATGATGCTCATTCCTACTTTGGAGACATTCCTCTCCTCATACTGATTGAGAGCCTAGAGAATATTGAAACTAAGGCAAAAGGAGTGGATGGTCAACCAATTAGCTATGTCATTCATGCTTTCAGTTTTTCCACACTTGCATTATCTACAAACTACAAACTACAACATTAAACTTTTGTAGCAAACTTGCTACAAACTTCTGTTCTTCCTGAAGAGTAGAACACGGTACTGATAAAACCTCACATCTGAGTTTGACCAAACCTAAGGATTTTAACTCTCGCCGATAATCCTTAGACTCTACTATGCCGATCAATCTAGTAGTATTATACCTAACTCTTGCCTCTCTAAGTAGCATTGTGATAACATTTTTCAGTGTCTTATAACTATCATAAACTGGGATGTCCCCTAGTTTTTTTCCAGATATTGTATTTGTGATCACGCTCTCTTATCAAAATGTTGATATCGTCCGTCTTCTATAGACAACTTCTCCTTTTTGGCACAGTAGATCCTAATGGAGTATGTTCATCCATAGCCACAAACAAGAGATTATAAACCAATCTCTGCTTTTCATCTGCAGATTGTAGACCATTAAATTCCCGCCAATTAGCAAATCTTAGACTTTAGAGAAAAGCCTTATCATCAAAATTTCGAATATCGCGATAGGTATTGTTGTTGGTTTGCCCAAATGCACCTCTTTTCCAGAAGTATTCAATCGCTATAAGTTCATGCCCAATGACAAAGGGAAAATTTTATTGATTCGATTAGGTCATCTTTCTCTTATCAATCTTAGTTATGATGAATTTAGTTTTATTCAATAATCCATTAGATGTCTCTAGAGCTTCATAGTTAAGGCCTATCTCGTCGATGTTGATGCTAATATGACAAATCTTCAACTCAGATTATTTCACTGGTCATGACGAATTGGAAGATCATCTGTGGATAGTCAACTATTATATAATTCAACTATTAGACCAAGATCACTTTCATTGCTCATTTTGATCACTGGATCATTATCCTTAAGCCGAACAAAAATGAGACCACTGACCTGCCATATATACTTATGAGAGAGTTGCTTAGCCTTATTCCTAGCTAACAGAAGTAAGTTGTATTCTGCAGTTGGAAGGTATTCATTAACATGTAATCGAGTCTTTCCGAGAGAGATAAAGAGAGAGGGGAGATTCACATTTCAATTAAGGAGAGAGATACTGTTGTGGGAAAGAGCCTACACAATATTTCCTGGAAAGTTTATTATTTTATTGCATTTGTCACCATTTTCAGCAATTATAAAAATTAATTTTTTTCGTATTCATTTCGATCGGAATAGAGAGCAGGTGTTATTTTGACTGGAATGGTTACAACCATTATAATTGATTATATTTATTAGCGCTCATTGATCATATTCATCACTGATCATCATTGATCATGTTCAGACAGATTGATTGTTAATTATTATTTATGTATTTAAAGTTTCAAACCTTGAGTGGAACCTAAACAAGAGAATATTGTAGGAGAGGATAAGATAGAGAAGAGGTGATTAAAGAAAGATAGACGGAAATTTGGATTGACAGAGAGATAGAAAAAGATAGAGGTTGATAGATGTAGAATAGGAAGGGATAAAGAAGATGAGATTCAAAAGGATAGACAGGAATTTAGATTAGCAAAGAGATAGAAAAAGGTAGAGGTTGGTAGACGTAGAATAGGAAGGGATAAAGAAGATGAAATTCAAAAGGATAGCCGGGAATTGAGATTGGCAGAGAGATAGAAAAGTATAAACTTTGATCGATGTATGGTACGGTGAGATAGGAAAGAGAATATTGCTAGAGATAGATATAAATCTAGATTGACAAAGAGATAGAAAAAGATTGACGAGGATAGATAAGGAATAGGATGAGATACAGAAGAGGCGATTGAAAAAGATGGACGTTAATTATGATTCACAAAAAAATAGAAAAAGATAAACGTTGACAGATACGATGAGACAGGGAAGAGAATATTGAAAAACATAGACCTGAATTTAGATTGATGAAGAGATAGAAAGAGATTGACGAGGATAGATAAAGAATAGGATGAGATAGAGAAAAGGGTATTGGAAAAACGTGAATTTAAATAAGAAAATATACAGAAAAAGATAAATTCGATTTTTTTCATTATTCCCTTATGCACCTGCACTAGGGTGGTCCAAAAATGCATAAATAATTAAATTATTAAATAATTTATTATTGTTTTTAGCAATTTTCTCATAGAATGGAGTTAGAAAGACGCGGTTTTTTCCAAAATTTCACACTCGTCCCATTTTCAATTAGAGGAAAGTGATTGTTCATCAAAGTTAACAGAAGTAATTGTTTAAACAATTTATTAATAATGTTAATTAATATTCTCTTTAAAAAATGCAACAAAATTGCAGTTAAAAAAACTCACTTCTAGTCAAATTTTCAATTGAGATAAGTTAAATAATTAAGTAGAGCCAAGAAAATAAATTGTTTAAACAATTTGTTATTACTATTATTAATATTATATTAGAATAATGCTAGAAAGATTCGGTTTTTTCTGAAATTTATCACTTTTCGTCCAATTTCCAATTGGAGTGAAGTAATGATTTATTCAAGATAACAAAATGATTTTTTAAACAATTTATTGTCATTGTTAATAATATTCTCTTTGCTGAATTGGTAGAGTGTTGCGCTTTTTTCTGAAATTGTCGACTATTTGTCTTTTTTTCATTAGGCCTGACTTAATAATTAATGAGATTTAGCAAAAATAATTGTTTAAACAAATTATTATTGTTTATTTTTTTGCAGAAAATACAAAACAAATGTGGTAGAAAATTCAACTGTTTTGTAGACAATTATTTTTTCAAATTAAAATTAAACTATTCCATTTTTGGTTGATAATTGATTTTTTTTATTTTCAAAATTCAACTTTTTGGTAAAAAATTATTCTTTTTGGTTGAAAATTTAACAGTTTTTTAGAAAACAAACTTCATCTCTTTAATTAAACATCAAAAAACGTTAATAAAAATTAGTTTTTTTTTTATTTAAATATTAATTTTTACAAGTAAAAATTTAATTATCTTGTTTAATTTTCAGCTGCTTGGTTGAAAATTCAACTTTTTTGTAAAAAATGTATTTGTTTGTCTCGAAAGTTTAACAATTTGGTGAAAAATTAAACTGTTTCATTGAAAATTCTTTTCAGCTTGAAAATTAAACTACTTAAAAAAAAAAGAGTTTTGTTGTTGTTAACAATTATTTTTTGGAAGAGAACATTTAATTACTTGGCTTGAAAGTTCAACCGTTCTGTGAAAAATTATTATTTTTGTTATTGAAATTTTTTTTTAGATAAAAATTAAAATATTTTTCTTTGGTAAATAATTAATCTTTTTAGTTTAGAAACTATTTGCTTGAAAATTGAAATAATTTGTGAAAAAATCGTCTTTTGGTAGAAAATTAATGTTTTTGGTTGGAAATTCCATTAATTGGTTAAAAATTTATGTTTTTTGTTGAGAATTCGTATTTTTAATAGAAAATTGATCTTCTTGGTTGAAAAATCATCCTTTCGGTTGAAAGCGTAATTTTTTTTTTAAATTAAACTTTTTTGTCGAAATATCGTCCTTTTGGCTTAAAAATATAAAATTAAAATATAAAAATATAAAATCAAGATAAAATTATTTTCGGCCTAATTCAATGATTTTTTCTTTAAATTGAATTTATTGAAAATTCATCTTCTCAGGTTGCAAATTTTTTTTTTAATTCGAACTGGTTTTTTTTTAAATTAATTTTTTCTTATTTCAGATGCAGGATATTGATGAAAAATTCATCTCTTTGGTTAAAAATTGAAGTACTTTAATTTTTTTTTTCGTTTTCAAGTGAAAATTGTTTGTTTTCTAAAAATATCGTTTGGGCATGAAAAATTCAACATTTTAAATTGAATTTATCGTCTGTCTTGACTGAAAAATCTTTCTTGTTGGAAAATGCATCTCTTGTTAAAAATTCTCCATATCAGCAAATATAATTAATATTTTTACATTATTGGAAGGTCGAATTAAATATCGTTGGGGGCGAACACTCTTGAATTATTCATGTATTTTTTTCGCTTCTCAAATTGCATTTTTACATGTATTTAACTATTTAAAAAGTTTAATGTTTCCCGCCTTTGACGGAAATTATACGAAAAGTCACGAACTAAGATTTTACAACGCGATCTGAGAAAATGATAGGCGAATGTCAAGGTAGAACTTGAAACAAAGGAGAAAAATTTTGATCGTGATCACGAGATTTAAGGATAGAGATTTGCAAATTGCAAGTTTCGACTTTAATTAAATTTTTTTTATGTTTATCTTTATTTTTTATAGTGTTTTACGACTTGAGTCAAGGACCCTTTCTCCTTGAAAATGTAAAAATTCCGGAAACTGCCAATTGCTCGGACAAATTTAAAGTTTTTATTAAAAATATTTAAACAAATTTTCTTCTATACAAATTTGGAAGTTATTCTAGCAAAATGGAAATTTATTCACTCTTTTTTGGATTTTTTCCATTTTAATTATGAAATATACTTTTCCTAAAAAACTGGCAATTTTTTCAATTCTTGTTGAATTTTTTCTATATAATTATCGAAAATTCTCGAGAAAAATATAAATTCATTCACCTTTTCCGAAATTTTTCCCATTCAAATTATAAAATGTACTTTTCCTCATCAAACTTACATTTCTTCATAATTCTTTCCCAATCCCTGAAAAATAGAAATTTATTCACTTTTTTCATTTTAATCATATTGGAAATTATTCGAGCAAAATGGAAATTTATTCACTTTTTTTTTATTTTTTCCATTTTAATTTTGAAATATATTTTTCCTACGAAATTGGTAATTTTTCCCAATTTTTATCCAATTTTTTCTATTACGCAGTTTTGGTAATCATTTCAGAAAAAATCTAAATTTTCTCACTTTTTCTGTATTTTTTCCATTTTAATTATAACATAAATTTTTTCTACAAAATGGGAAATTTTTCCCAATTATTGTACAATTTTTCATACAAAATTTTAGAAATTGTTTGATGAAAATGGAAATTTATTCACTTTTTTTAGAATTTCTTCAATTTTGATTATGAAATATACTTTTCCTATAAAATTGGCAATTTTTCTCATTAAAATAATGAAATGTACTTTTCCTCGTCAAATTTTCATTTCTTCATGATTCTTTCCCAATCCCAGAAAAATAGAACTTTATTAACTTTTTTTTTTTTTCATTTTAATCATATTGGAAATTATTCGACCAAAATGGAAATTTATTCACTTTTTTGGGATTTTTTCCATATTCATTTTGAAATCTATTTTTCCTACGAAATTAGCAATTTTTCCCAATTCTTATCCGATTTCGTCTATTGTGCAGTTTTGTTAATCATTTCAGAGAAAATCGAAAGTTTCTCACTTTTTTCTGTATTTTTTTCCAATTTAATTATAAAATATACTTTTTCTACAAAATTGGAAATTTTTCTTAATTATTGTACAATTTTTCATATACAATTTTGGAAATTGTTTGATGGAAATGGAAATTTAATCATTTTTTTTGTAATTTCTTCAATTTTGATTATGAAATATACTTTCCTATAAAATTGGAAATTTTTCTCATTAAAATAATAAAATTTACTTTTCCTCGACAAATTTTCATTTCTTCCTAATTCTTTCCCAATCCCTGGAAAATAGAAATTTATTCATTTTTTTCATTTTAATCATATTGGAAATTATTCGAGCAAAATGGAAATTTATTCACTTTTTTGAGGATTTTTTCCATTTTAATTTTTAAATATATTTTTTGCAATTTCCAATTTCGTCTATTATGCAGTTTCGGTAATCATTTGAGAGAAAATTGAAATTTGCTCAATTTTTTCTGTATTTTTTCCATTTTAATTATAAAATATACTTTTTCTACAAAATTGGAAATTTTTCTCAATTATTGTACAATTTTTCACATACAATTTTGGGAATTATATGATGAAAACGGAAATTTATTCACTTTTTTGGGGATTTTTTCCATTTTAATTTTGAAATATACTTTTCCTACGAAATTGGCAATTTTTCCCAATTCTCATCCAATTTCTTCTATTATGCAATTTTGGTAATCATTTCAGAAAAAATCTAAATTTTCTCACTTTTTTCTGTATTTTTTCCATTTTAATTATGAAATATACTTTTTCTACAAAATTGGAAATTTTTCCCAATTATTTTACAATTTTTCATATAAAATTTTGGAAATTATATGAGTCAAATGGCAATTTATTCATTTTTCTGAATTCTGCCAATTTTAGTTTTAAAATGTACTTTTCCTACCAAATTGGCAATTTTTCCCAATTATTGTACAATTTTTCCCATACAATTTTGGAAATAATTCGAGGAAAATGGAAATTTATTCACTTTTTCTCGATCTTTTTTTCCATTTTAATAATGGAAAATACTTTTCCTACGAAATTGGCAATTTTTTCTAATTCTTATCAAATTTCTTTTATTTTACAGTTTTGTTAATCACTCTAGAAAAAAATAAAAATTTACTTACTTTTTTCTGTATTTTTTTCATTTTTATTACGAAATATAACTTTTCTACAAAATTGGTCATTTTTCCCAATTATTGTACAATTTTTCACACAAAATTTTAGAAATTAGTTTTATTTATTATTATATTATTATTATTAAAATGATAAAATGTACTTTTCCTCGAAAAATTCCCGTTTTTTCACAATTCTTTCCCAATCCCTGAAAAATCGAAATTTATTCACTTTTTTCAATTTTTTTTTTCGTTTTAGTCATATAAAATATACTTCTTCTGCGAAATTCGCAACACAATTTTGGAAATTATTTGAGTAAAATTTAAATTTATTCACTTTTTCCAAAATTTTTTCAATTTTAATTATGAAATATACTATTTTCATTATTTTTTTTCATTTTAATCATATTGGTAATTATTCGAGCAAAATGGAAATTTATTCACTGTTTTGGAATTTCTTCAATTTTGATTATGAAATATACTTTTCTTATAAAATTGGCAATTTTTCTCATTAAAATAATAAAATGGACTTTTCCTCGTCAAATTTTCATTTCTTCATCATTCTTTACCAATCCCTGACAAATAGAAATTTATTCACTTTTATCATTATTTTTTTCATTTTAATCATATTGGAAATTATCCGAGCAAAATGGAAATTTATTCACGTTTTTTTTTAATTTTTACCATTTTAATTTTGAAACATACTTTTCCTACGAAATTGGAAATTTTTCCCAATTTTTATTCAATTTCTTCTATTGTGCAGTTTTGGTAATCATTGCAGAAAAAATCTAAATTTTCTCACTTTTTTCTGTATTTTTTCCATTTTAATTATAAAATATACTTTTTCTACAAAATTGGAAACTTTCCCAATTATTGTACAATTTCTGAAATTGCTTGATGAAAATGAAAATTTATTCACTTTTTTTGGAATTTTTTAAATTTTGATTATGAAATATACTTTTTCTACAAAATTGGAAATTTTTCCCAATCATTGTACAATTTTTCATATACAATTTTGGAAATTATTTGAGCAAAATGGAACTTTATTCACTTTTTTTTTAATTTTCTCAATTTTGATTCCGAAATATACTTTTTCGATAAAATTGGCAATTTTTCTCAATTATTCTACAAATTCGGAAACCATTCGAGCAAAATGGAAATTTATTCACTTTTTGGGATTTTTTCAATTTTAATTATGAAATATACTTTTCCTAAAAAACTGGCAATTTTTTCAATTCTTGTTGAATTTTTTCTATATAATTATCGAAAATTTTCGAGAAAAATATAAATTCATTCACCTTTTCCGAAATTGTTCTCATTCAAATTATAAAATGTACTTTTCCTCGTCAAATTTTTATTTCTTCATAATTCTTTCCCAATCCCTGAAAAATATACATTTATTAAATTTTTTCATTTTAATTATATTGGAAATTATACCAGCAAAATGGAAATTTATTCACTTTTTTGGGGATTTTTTCAATTTTAATTTTGAAATATACTTTTCCAATTTCCAATTTCGTCTATTATGCAGTTTTGGTAATCATTTGAGCGAAAATTGAAATTTTCTCACTTGTTTCTGTATTTTTTCCATTTTAATTATAAAATATACTTTTTCTACAAAATTTGAAATTTTTTCCCAATTATTGTACAATTTTGGAAATTATTTGAGCAAAACGGAAATTTATTCACTTTTTTGGAATTTTTTCAATTTTAATTTTGAAATATACTTTTCCTACGAAATTGGCAATTTTTCCCAATCCTCATTCAATTTCTTATACTATGCAGGTTTGGTCATAATTTCAGAAGAAATTGAAATTTTCTCACTTTTTTCTCTATTTTTTTCCATTTTCATTATAAAATATACTTTTTCTACAAAATTGGACATTTTTCCCAATTATTGTATAATTTTTCATACACAATTTTTGAAATTGCTTGATGAAAATGTAAATTTATTCACTTTTTTTGGAATTTCTTCAATTTTGATTATGAAAAAAACAAACTTTTCCTATAAAATTGTCAATTTTTCTTATTAAAATAATAAAATGTACTTTTCCTCGACAAATTTTCATTTCTTCATCATTTCTTCCCAATCCCTGAAAAATAGAAATTTATTAACTTTTTTAATTATTTTTTTTATTTTAATAATATTGGAAATTATTCGAGAAAAATGGAAATTTATTCACTTTTTTGGGATTTTTTCCATATTTTATTTTGAAATTTATTTTTCCTACGAAATTGGAAATTTTTCCCAATACTTATCAAATTTCTCCTATGCAATTCTGGAAATTACCAAAAGAAATATCGAAATTTATTCACTTTTTCTGTATTTTTTTTCTATTTTAATTATGAAATATACTTTTTCTACAAAAGTCGTAATTTTTCCTAATTATTGTAAAATTTTTCATATAAAATATTGGAAATTATTTGAGTCAAATGGGAATTTATTCATTTTTCTGGAATTTTGCCAATTTTAATTATAAAATATACTTTTCCTATGAAATTGGCAATTTTTCCAAATTTTCATCCAATTTCTTCTATTATGCAGTTCTGGTAATCATTTTAGAAAAAATCTAAATTTTCTCAATTTCTTCTGTATTTTTTCCATTTTAATTATAAAATATAGTTTTTCTACAAAATTGGAAATTTTTCCCAATTATTGTACAATGTTTCATATACAATTTTGGAAATTATTCGAGCGAAATGAAAAGTTACTCCCTTTTGTTCGGATTTTTTTCCATTTTAATTATAAAATATTCTTTTCCCACAAAATTGACAATTTTTCCTAATTCTTTTTGAATTTTTTCTATATTATTATCGAAAATATTTGAGAAAAATATAAATTTATTCACTTTTTTCTAAATTTTTCTCATTTAAATTATGAAATGTACTTTACTTCGACAAATTGTCATTTTTTCGCAATTCTTTCCCAATCCCTGAAAAATCGAAATTTATTCACTTTTTTCGATATTTTTTTTCGTTTTAGTCACATAAAACATAATTCTTCTACCAAATTCGCAATACAATTTTGGAAATTATTCACGCAAAATGGGAATTTATTCACTTTTTTCGGAATTTTTTCCATTTTAATTTTGAAATATACTTCTTCTATCGAAATTGGCAGTTTTTCCCAATTCTTATCCAATATCTTCTATTACACAGTTTTGAAAATTATCCCAGATGAAATCGAAATTTATTCAATTTTTTCTGTATTTTTTCCATTTTAATTATAAAATATACTTTTTCTACAATATTGGAAATTTTTCTCAATTATTGTACAATTTTTCCTATACAGTTTTGGAAATTATTCGAGCAAAATGAAAATTTATTCACTTTTTCCGGCATTTTTTTCCATTTTAATAATGAAATATACTTTTTTCAATTATTTTTACAATTTTGGTAATTATTCGAGAAAACTGAAAATTTATCAACTTTTTTCGGAATGGTTTCCATTTCAATTATGAAATATACTTTTCCTACAAAACCGGCAATTTTTTTCAATTCTTTTTGAATTTTTTCTACATAATTATCGAGAATTGTAATTATATGGAATATACTTTTTCTACAAAAGTCGTAATTTTTACCAATTCCTGTCCAATTTTTCCTATTTAATTTTCAAAATGATTCCATCAAAACATTTATCCCCTTTTTCGAAATTTCTAACTTTCAAATTATGAAGTGTCCTTTTCCTACCAAAATAGAACAAATTTCATCTCATATAAAATTTTGAAAATTATTCCAGAAAAATCGAAATTCATTCACTTTTTCGATATTTTCCCATTTTTATTATATGAAATATACTTTTCCTACAGAATTCGTAATTTTTCCCGATTCTTGTTGAATTTTTTCTACATAATTTTTGAAATTATTTCAAAAAATTGAAAATCTATTCACTTCTCTCGACATTGATACTATTCTTATAAAATTGGCAATTTTTTCAATTCTTATCAAATTTCTCCTATACAATTTTGGAAATTATCAAAAGAAATATCGAAAATTTTCGCTTTTTCTTTTCTTTCTTTTCTTTTCCTCGAATTTTTTTTCCATTTTAATAATAGAAAATACTTTCCCTAAAAAATTGGCAATTTTTTCCAATTATTTTTAGAATTTCAGAAATTATCAGAGCCAAATGAGAATTTATTCCCCTTTCTCGAGATTTCTTCTATTTTAAGTTTGAAATATACTTTTCCTATAAAATTGACAATTTTTCCCAATTATTGTACAATTTTGAAAATTATTTGAGCAAAATGGAAATTCATTCACTTTTTTCGGAATTTTTTCAATTTTGATTGTGAAATACATCTTTCCTACAAAATTTTCAATTTTTCACAATTATTGTACAATTTTTCTCAATTATTGTATATAATTTTTCCTATACAATTTTGCAAATTATTCGAACAAAATGGAAATTTATTTACTTTTTTCGGAATTTTTTCCATTTTAATAATAAAATATACTTTTCTTACAAAATTGACAATTTTTTCCAATTATTTTTACACTATTGGAAATTATTCGAGCAAAATGAAAATTTATAAACTTTTTTTGGAATATTTTCCATTTTAATTATGAATTATACTTTTCCTATGAAATTGGCAATTTTTCCCAATTTTTATAGGATAGGACAATTTTTACTAATTACTGTACAAGTTTTTCTATACAATTTCGGAAATTATTCCAGAAAAATGGAAATTTATTCACATTTTTAGGGATTTTTTTTTTCATTTTTTTAATGAAATATACTTTTCCTACAGAATTGTCAATTTCTCACAATTAATATCGATTTCTTCTATTTTAGAAATTATCACAAAAAAATTGGAATTTATCAAATTTTTTACTGAATGTTTTTCTTTTTAATTATGAAATTAATTAATTATGAAATTTTGGAAATTATTCGAGAAAAAATTAAAATTCATTCACTTGTTTCTGTATTTTTTGCATTTAATTATGAAATACACTTTTCCTACAAAATTGGAAAATTTTCCTAATTATTGTCCAATTTTTTCTATTTGAAATTGGAAATTATTCGAGTAAACACTTTTTTCTATTTTTTTTCCTTTCAAATTACGAAATGTTCCTTTTGTACAAAATGTGTTAATTTTTCACAATTCTTATCAATTTCGCATATCCAATTTTGAAAATTATCCCATACAAATAAAAGTTTATTTAACTTTTTGGTATTTTTTCATTTTGAGTATACGAAATATACTTCTCCTGTAAAATTTGCCATTTTTGCCAATTTTTTCCAGAAGATTTTCTAAATTATTCCGACAAAAGGGAAATTTATTCACTGTTATCAAAATTTTTCCCAATAAAATAATAAAATTTACTTTTTCTACCAATTTCTCACGAATTTCTAATTTTTTTCCAAATCTTCTCTAATTCTTTAATATGATTTCCGAAATTATTTTAAAAAAATCGAAATTTATTCACTTTTATCAAAATTTTTCCCATTTAAATAATAAAATGTACTTTTTCTACCACTTTTTCACGAATTTCTAATTTTTTCAAAATTTTCTCGAATTCTTCAATATGATTTCCGAAATTATTTCAAAAAATTGAAATATATTCACTTTTTTCCCTTACTTTTTTCATATTAATTATGAAATATAAGTTTTATGCAAAATTGGCAATTGATCCCAATTTTATGAAATTTTTATCTACACAATATTGGAAATTATTTTAACAAATAAGCAATTTTTTTACTTTTTTCAAATTTTCTCCCATTCACATTATGAAATGTACTTGTCCTAAAGAATTTGCAATTTTTCTTAATTATTGCTTAATTTTTCCTTTAAAACTTTGAAGATTGTTCGAGGGAAATGAAAATCTGTTTTTCGACATGTTTCCTACTTAAATTAAAAAATATGCTTCTACCATATTTTCAGTTTTTCTATATAATATTTCCACAAAATCGGCATTTTTTAAAATTTTGTTAACTTTTTTCCATACAATTTTGGAAATCATTTCAACGAAATAGACTTTTTTCACTTTTTTCGGAATTTCTCTAATTAAAATTATGAAATTATGTCATACGAAATTCAACTCATAAGGTCTTCAGCAAAGATAATTACAAGATTTTCTACATATATCCATAAACTATTTTTTTTATAGTACTTTTGGTTTTCAAGCTGGCCGACTATTTTCAGAAAAATTTGAAAAATTTTTTCAAAGTCTACATTTAGAATGCCTGGAACTCAGTTAACGTATTCGGTGGAAGACTCTGAAGAGCCTCGTTGTGCTTTCATCTCAAAAGTTAGATAGGATGGTACACATTAAACACGTACAAATATAGGTCAAACCGCATATGTTTGCTTTTTACGAAAGATCTTATATTTCTTTTAGGCCTTGGGCAAGTCTCGTCACACCAGGAAGAATTAGGAATTCAGTTTTTTTTAAATTTTTTATTTTTCATTTCTCAAGATCACAAAGAAGTTAAGAATGTGCCTGTCGGCCTGCTTTCCTCAAAATATCACTCAAGAACGTACCCACAAATGTGGACATTTACGATCCATGGCGTCGTTGGAATTAGGATTTAAGACTAGAGGCGCCTTTGTTTTTTAGGATCTAAAAAAAAGCGAAAATACATCTTGGGTTCGGATCTCACGACCCAACCTCGATTTTCGCAATGAATGAGAGTCAATCGGCTTTGGAATTATTGGGCAAAATTGGTTAAAAAATTTAGGAGGCGGTGGTGATGAAAGAGTCTGAAAGATAAGTTATTTCAGAACACGCAAAAAAAAAAATTACTGAATTTTTGCTGGGATTGACAGAGAGATAGAAAGGTATAGACAGGGATAGATGAGGGATTGAATAAGATAGGAAAGAGGGTATTAAAAAAGATGGACGTCAATTTATATTCATGAAGATATAGAATTGAGAATTGAAAAGATAGAGAATTAGATAGACGTTGAAGGACATAGGGTGGGATTGAATTCCGAAAAAAGCATTGAAAACGATAAACGTGAATTTAGATTGGCAAAGAGATAGAAAAAGATAGACGTTGATAGATGTAGGACACGATGAGATAGAGGAGAGGAGAGTTGAATAGTTTGACTTGAATTCAGACTGAAAGATAGAAAAATATGGAGGCGGAATGATAAGGGAATGGATAAAATAGAAAAGAAGGGATTAAAAAAGATAGACTTGAATTTTGATTGAAAGAGATGAAAAAT
Source organism: Andricus quercusramuli (assembly GCA_932178445.1). Classification (NCBI taxonomy): domain Eukaryota; kingdom Metazoa; phylum Arthropoda; class Insecta; order Hymenoptera; family Cynipidae; genus Andricus; species Andricus quercusramuli. The sequence goes on along the minus strand of CAKNXH010061803.1, from coordinate 11,500 downwards.
ATGGATATCGAGAGATGAGGGAATGGATAAAATAGAAAAGAAGGGATTAAAAAAGATAGACTCGAATTTTGATTGAAAGAGATACAAAAATATGGATAGGAAGAGATAAGGGAATGGATAAGATAGAGAAGAGTGGATTAAAAAAGATAGACCAAAATGTAGATGGACAGAGAGATTGTATAAGACTGACGTAGATTCATGTTTAAAGAGAGACAGTATAAGATTGATATGGATAGATAAAGGATAGGATTATATAGGAAAGAGGGTATTGGAAAAGATAAACGTGAATTTAGATTGACAAAGAGATAGAAGAAAATAGACGTTGATAGAAGTAGGATACGATGAGAGGGAGGAGAGGAGATTAAGAAAGATGGACGAAAATCTGGATTGACAGAGAAATAGAAAAATATTGACGCACATAGAGAAATGATAGGGTAAGAGAGACAAGAGGGGATTGAAAAAGATGGAGGGAAATTCAGATTGTCAGAGAGATAGTATAAGATGAACGCGGATAGATGAAAGATAGGATGAGGTAGAGAAGAGGAGATTAAAAAAGATAGACATTCATAGATGTAGGATACAATGAGATAGAGGAGAGGAGATTAAGAAAGATAAACGGGAATTTGGACTAAGACGCGAATTTCGATTAGCAGAGAGATAGAATATTATTGACGGGGATAGATAAAGAATAGAGTGAGAAAGTGAGAGAGTGAGAGGGAAAAGAGGGAATTGGAAAAGATAGACGGAAATTCGATGTAGAATACGATGAGATAGAGCGAAGGAGATTAGGAAAGATTCGTGGAAATTCGGTTTGATTGAGAGATAGGAAAATATTGACGTGGATAGATAAAGGATTGGTTGAGATGGAAAAGAGGGGATAGAAAAAGATAGACGTGAATTGATGTTGTCAAAGAGACACAGTAGAATAAGGTAGATGGTGATACACATAAAGTAGGATGAGATAGCGAAAGAGGTATTCAAAAAGATGAACGTGGATTTAGATGGACAAAGAGATAGAAGAAGATAGACGTTGATAGAAGTAGGATACGATAAGGTAGAGGAGAGGAGATCAAGGATAGGGTAAGATAGAAAAAAGGGAATTGAAAAAGATGAACGTAAATTTAGATCGACAAAGAGATTTAAAAAGGTAGACGTTGATAGGTCTAGGATGGATAGAATAGAAGAGAAGGGAATAAAAGAGAGACTTGAATTTTGATTGAAAGAGAGATAAAGAAATATGGATGGGGATAGATAAGGGAATGAATAAGATAGAAATAAGGGGATGAAAGAAGATAGACTGAAATTCAGATTATTAGAGAGATAGTATAAGACTGTCGCGGACATATTATGAAGTATAGGATGAGACAGAGAAAGGGAGATTGAAAAAGATAGATGGGAATTTGAATTGATAGAGAGATAGAAAATTATTGACAGGGATAGATAAAGGATTCAATAAGATAGAAAAGACAGTATTGAAAAAGATGGAGGGAAATACAATGAGGATAGAGGAGACTAGGTTAGGAAAGATAGACGGGAATTTGGTTTGACAGAGAGATAGACATTATTGACGGGGATAGATAAAGGCTAGAGTGAGAGAGAAAAGAGGGAATTGAAAAAGATAGACGAAAATTCATGTTTAAAGAGAGACAGTATAAGATTGACATGAATAGATAAAGGATAGGATTATATAGGAAAAAGAGTATTGGAAAAGATAAACGGACATTCAAATTGATAAAGATGTAGAAACAGATACATGTTGATAGATCTAGGATACGATGAGATGGAGAAGAGGAGATTTGAAAAGATTGACTTGAATTTGGAGTGATAGATAAAAAAATATATAGATAAGGGAATGGATGAAATAGAAAAGAAGGGATTAAAAAAGATAGACTTGAATTTTGATCGACAGAGATAAAAAAATATGGATGGGGATAAATAAGGGAATGGATAAAATATAAATAAGGGGATTAGAGAAGATAGACTGAAATTCAGATTAACAGAGAGATACTATAAGACTGACGTGGATATATCATGCAGTATAAGGTGAGACAGAGAAATGGATATTAAAAAAGGTATATGTGAATTCTTAATAACGAAGAGATAGGATAAGATAGACGTTAATAGACGGAGGATAGGATGACATAGCGGAAAGGGATTGGAAAAGAAAAACGTGGATTCAAAGTGGCAAGTGTTGACAGGAATAAGATAAAAGATAGGGTAAGAGAGAAAAGAGGGGATTGGAAAGAATAAAAGGAGATTCAGGTGGACAGAGAGATAGTATAATATAAACGTCGATGGATAAAGGATTGGATGAGGTAGAGGAGAGGGGAATAAAAAATATAGACATTTATAGATGTTGCATACGTTGAGATGGAAGAGATGAGATTGAGAAAGGTAGACATGAATATGGATTGACAAAGAGATAGAACAACATTCACAGGGACAGATGAAGGATAGAGTAAGAGAGACAAGAGGGTATTGAAAAAAATAGACTTGTGAAACTAAAGAAATGGGAACATAAGAGGAAAGTGATGACAAAGAAGAGGGTGTTATATGGAAGGTCGGAGAGAATAGAGGATAATTTGACATAGGTAGAAGGAACATGCAGTGTAAGTTAAGGAAAATAGCGGAAGAGGAAAGAAAAAAGGGAAGAAGAACATGGGGTAAGTATGGGAGAATACAGATAGAAGGTGTATGGTGGAATTGGGACGAGGACAAGGAAGAGTTAATAAAAAATGAGGTATAGGAAAACTAGGAGAGTAAGGAACAGGATGTAAAGAAATGAGAAATAGTGAGAAATAAAAAGATACGAGAAATGAAAGTAGGGAAGATTAGAGGATATGCTACTGGAATATGGCAGGCTTATAAAGAAAGGATAGGGAGTTTATGAGAAATTTGACACAATGGGATGTAGTTGTAATGATGGAGACGTGGCTAGATGAAAAGGGATGGGAAAGAGTAAGAGGAAGATTACCAAGAGGTTACAAATGGCAGTTTCAAAATGCAGAGAGGAAGAATAAAAAGGGCAGACCAATGGGAGGAATGGTGACGGGAGTAAGGAACGAATGTATAACAGAGGATGATAAAAAAGAGTTGAAAGAACATAAAGAAGGATTAATAGTAGAAGAGATAAATATGGGAGAAGAGAGGTGGAAGATAGTGGGGGTTTATGTGAACGGTGATATGCAGGAGAAAACAGAGGAGATGAGAGAACTGACGGAAGAAAATGAGCAAGGGATTAGGCTTATAATAGTAGGTGATTTCAATGCGAGAAGAGGAGATAGAGGAGTAAGGGAATGGGATGGACAGCGAGGAAGAAAATCCAAAGCCAAGATACTGAATGGGGAGGGAAAGAAGTTGTTGAAGGGCCTAGGGGAGATGGGATGGTTTATCCTAAACGGAAGTAAAGAGGGGGATGAGGAAGGGGAATATACACGTTCAGGAGGAAAGAGGGGAACGGTAATTGATTATGTGGTAGTGGACAACGAAGTGAGAGAGAAGGTTAAGAAACTAGAGGTGGGAAAATATATAGATTCGGATCACTTTCCCATAATAGTGACAGTAGAGGGAGAAATGAGTAATAAAAATAAGGCTGAAAAGGAAGCAAAAGTAAAAAGAGCAGAAAGAGGGGATTGGTCAATGGGAGGTAAAGAACAGTTTAAAAAAAACAGGAATATCAAAATGGGGGAAGGAAATGTAAACGAGGAAATGGAAATAATGGTAGGAGAAATAAAGGGAGTATTAGAGTGCGCAAGCAACAAAGAAGTTAGTGAAGGAGGGGATAGAAGTAGATGGGATGAGGATTATAAGCAGAAGAAGAAGGAAGTGAGAAGGGTATTAAGAAGATGGAGAAAAAAGAAAAGTAGTGGAGAAGATTATAGGAGAAAAAAGAAGGAGTATACTGAGTTGTGCGATAAAAAAAAAGAGGAGCAAAATAAAAGGTTTGAAGAAGAAGTGGAGAAGGCTAAGACGGAAGAAGCGGTTTGGAAGGTGGTGCGTAAAGAGAGAAGAAGAAGGGAAAGAGTAAACCAGGATATTGAGATGATAGAATGGAAAAAATATTTTATGGAGTTCCTAGGAGGGGTAGATAGGAAAGTTAGGAAAGGAGGAAAAGATGGTAGGGAAACAGATGAGGAGGAGGACATTACAAGAGAGGAAATAGTCAAGGTATTAGGGTTGATGAGAATATGAATTTTCAACCTAATGGTCGAATTTACAATATAGAAAGATTAAACTTCAATCAAGAATGATGAATTTTCATTACAAAAATAACACAGCCACACAAAAAAATCGTTTTTCGGGCCTGGAGGTCTGACCATGTATATACTATATGTTTTTTGGGTCGCTGAATCCGAATCCGAGGTCCAAAAACCCCCAGCACGTCAGGGTTCTGACATAACCTCATAAAATTTTATTTTTCAAGTCCGGGGGTCAGATCATGTTTATTATATGCTTTTGGGGTCGCTGAATCCGAATCTGAGATCCAAAAACCCCCAGAAAGTCAGGGTTTTGACACAACCTCAAACAACTTCATGAAACTTTTTTTCCGAGTCCGGGGATCAGACCATGTTGACTATATGTTTTTGGGGTCGCTGGATCTGAATCCGTGGTCTAAAAAGCTCCAGCAGGTCCGGGTTTTGATTTTCAAAGAAACTCGTGAAATTTATTCCAAAGGATGTTTCTTGACCTAAATGGAATTTCCTTTTAAATTTAAGGTCGAGAGGATTCGGACCACGGATTCGGATCCAGCGACCCCAAAAACATAGTAAACATGGTCTGACCCCCAGGCTGGAAAAAAAGTGTTATGAGGTCTTTTGAGGTTGTGGCAAAGCCCTGACGTGCTGGGGTTTTTTGAAACTCGGATTCGGATTCAGCGACCCAAAAAAAACATTTCTCAGAGAAAGTGAAAAAAAAAAAATAAAATGAAAGAAAAGTTCCCCTGTAGCACGTGGGATGTATTATAGATACAGGTGCAATATCTACTCTCGTGCCGAGGCTAATTTACGAAGGAAGGGGAAATTTAGGGGATTCCCTTTCGGCCATTTCCACAGTTTACTTTGGCTCAGTATCCTCTTTCGGCTTTCCGACAAGAAGAGTATTTTCCAGGTCATTACGACCCGTTTCGAATCACGTGCTTCCGAGACGATTTCAAAGGCTTTGCGCGGGAGGATCTCAGTGGGAGTCGAATTGGACCCACCGAGAACGTGTAATTTCGGGACATAATTCGAGAGCATGGACGATTTCACTCGAATCGACCCATGCTTCCGGATATAATACTTATTTTTACCCATTCTTCGGAACGCCGCCATTCAAACGTAATGCGTTTCGGTTACAGTAAATTTTAATTAAAAAATTTTATTTTTTATTAAACAATTGTTTAATTTGAAATATAAATTTTTATATGGATGGTTTTGAAGAAAGTAGTTGAGTTTAAAATTAAATTTGTTGAGAAAAAAAGATCTTTTCCTTTTGCTCCGCTGGGATTCGAACGCCAGGTCAACTGATTGCCAGTCAGGCGCTCTAACCACTAACCTACTAGAGAGATCGAAAGAAGAATTCTTTTTCTAGTGAAAAGTAGTTGAAAAACAACGATTTTTTAGGAAAATAGTTCAATTTTCAACCAAAAGAGATAAATTCTTGTATTTTAAATAAAAGATAGTTTAAGTCAGCCAAAAAAAACACATATTTTTAACAAAAAAGTTGAATTTTTAAACCAAAAAGACGAATTTACAAAAAAATAGTTGAATATTCAACTAAAAAAATAATTTTCAACAAAATTGTCTACTTCTAAACAAAGTAGATGGATTTTCAACCGAACAGTTGAATTTTCAACTAAGAAAGACAAATTTTTAATTCAAAATTGAATATTCATATTTAGAACGAAGAAATTAATTTTTTGATTTCAAAAAACAAAGTTTAAACAAAATAATTCAATTTTTAACAGAAAAGATAAATTTTCAGGCAAAAATATTAATTTTGTATTAAAAAAGACGAATTTGTAATAAACTATATAAACTTTTAGCCAAATGATTGAATTTTCAAATCCAAAAATACCAATTTTCCAGCAAAAATATTTTTCAAGAAAGTACTTAAATTTTAAGCCAAGAAGATGAATTTGCGACTGAAATAAAGTATCTCAAAAAAGTGAATTTTCAACTAAATTATTGGTTTCTCTAGAAAAGTAGAATTATTTTTCACGAAAAGAGATGAATTCTTAACGAAAAATGTGATAGTTGATATTTCAATTACGGAAACAGATTTTAATTTTAAATCAATTAAAATTTGAAGTCAACTAAAACAGACATAAATATAAATTTTTAATCCAGAACATTAATTTTCTACCAAAAAAATAGAATTCAAAGAAAATAGATAAATTTTGAACCAAATGATTCAATTTTGAACGAAGAATAATAAATTGCGTTCAAAAATATTAATTTTCAACAAGAAAAACGAATTTTTGATGAGACAGTTGAAATTTTATCCAAATAAATAAATTTTTGGTTAAAAAATTAATTCTTATAAAAAAATTAATTTTGAACAAGCTAGTTAAAGCAGCTTTAGTTTAAAAATACATTTTCAATCAAAAAACAACAATTTTTCAACAAAATAGTCACATTTTTAATCCTGAAAAAATTTAATTTTTACCCACAGAAAAACGAGTTTTTAGGAAAAATTTCAAGTGTCAACCAAAAAGATAAGTTTTCAATTTAAAAAAATCTTTAATCAGAAAAATGACTTTTTCAATTACCAAATTAATAAACTTTCTATGAAGTAGATTCATTTTCAAGTAAAAAAAAAATCTTAACAAAAAATGTTATAGTTGATATTTCAAGATAAAATATAAATTTTTAATTGAGAAAATTAATTTTCTTCCGAAAAAGGCGAATTTTCAACAAAATATTTGAATTTTCAACTAAGGAAGCTAATTTTTTCATTGCAAATGAACTTAATTTTTTACTTGAAAGAAATTAAATGAATGAAGAGAATTTTTCACGAAAAATGCATTGGATAATTTTTCATTTAATTAAATATACTATTTAAAAAACGAATTTTAAAGAAAATAGTTACATTTCAACTAAAAAAGAAAAATTTCCAACTGAAAATGAAATTGTTAGATTTTTAATTGAAAAATTAATTTTCACTAATAAATAACGAATTTTCAGCAACGTAAATGAATTGTATAATTTTTGTAAATTTTTGTGATGTTGTGAAATGAGTACCTCAATTATGCTTTGCATATTATATGTACATATATTTTACTTTTCTATGGAATTAGTTAAAAAATTATTAATAATTTAAATTTTCAGAAAAATACAAAGTAACAATTATTCGAATGTTTCAATGAAAATAACTGTTTATTGCTTCTTATTTTGTGAATGGTTAATCAATATGTACATATATTTTAATTTTCTCTGGAGTTAGTTTTGAAATCAAATTTAATAAAAGAAAAGTTGAAATTTCAAAAAAATATTTATAAAGTGAAAATTATTTTAAAGTTTCAATGAAAATAATTTTTTCATGCATTTTATGTTGTGAACTGATTAATTAATTATTATCTGATAATTTTTCTCGCTATATTGAATTAAATAAAGGTAAAAATTCAGCTTTTTTAGATTAAGTAACATAAATTGATAACTTAATTTAAGGTTCGATAATTGAAAATTGGATATAATTTTTATAATAAAAATTTATTGATATTTGAAATACCTTCATTGTAATTACATAATTTTTTAAATGTGCCTGATTTTTTAAAATGATTATCTGAATTTAATTTTCAAAACTATATGTAAATATGTTTTTTTTTCTGAAATAAGTATAAAAGGTTATGAATGAATGAAATTTTTAGAAATGGAAGTAAAAATTGGCAATAAAGTAAAGTAAAAATTATTTGAACGTTTTAATGAAAGTGATTGCTTAATGCTTTTTATTTTTAATTTTTGTGATGTTGTGAAATAAGTATCTGAATTCTTCTTTCAATATTATATGTACATATATTATACTTTTCTATGAAATTAGTTTAAAAGGTGATATTAATTAAATTTTGCAAGAAAATATAAAGTAAAAATTATTCGAATGTTTCAATTAGAATAATTTTTTATTGCTTTTTATGTTGTGAAATGATTAATTAATGTGTACATACATTTTGATTTTTTCTGGAATTAGCTTTAAAGGTACAGTGGATTTTTCTATCAAAAAATATTTTCAACCAAATAGTTCACTTTTCTACAAAATTGTTCAATTTTTAACCAAGAAAATTAATTTTCTGCAAAAAAGATGATTTTTTGAATAAAAAGTTGAATTTTCAATCGGAAAAGATCAATTTTCAATTTAAAAAATGAATTTTCAATCAAAAATGTTATAGTCAAATTTTGAAATCTAAAAATTTGTTTTAACGAAAAAAAACAAGTACCAACAAATAACATGAATTTTTAACTCTGTTTTCAATTTTCAAGCCAAAAGAAGAATTAACTACAAAATAGTACAATTTTTAACACAAAAATATTTTCTACCAAAAAAAGATAAATTTTCAGCCAAAAAGTTGAATTTTAAACCAAAAAGTTTTTTTTCACCAAGAAGATTAATTTTCTTAAAAAAAAAAAAGAATTATTAACAAAATTCATGAATTTTCAAATAAAAAAGATAAATTTCCTACCAAATAGTTGAATTTTCAACTTACGAAGGATAAATTTTGAAGAAAAAATGGATTATTCATATTTTTAACAAAACTGATGAATTTCCATCTGAAACGATGAATCTTCAAACAAAAAAAGAAGAATTTTCAAGAAAAGAGTTTAAAATGCAACAAATTTTCAACAAAATAGTTAACTTGTCATCGAATCAGATGAATCTTCAACAAAAAAAAAAAAGAAATTATAACAGAATAGTTTAAGATGCAACCAAATTGTTGAATTCTTGTTGAAAAATTTGACATTTTAGCAAAATTTTATATAATATTCTAATGGATTTCAAAAAATTGATTCACAAGAATTGACGAATTTCGTGGGATTTCAGAGATTTTGGAAAATTTCAAGGTGTTGCCAAAGATTTTGAAAAATTTTAAAGAGTTCAGGATATTTGAAAACATTCCAAAGAATTTCTGATTAATTTAAATGATTTTAAGGGATTTCGATAAATTTTAATAATTTTTGAGGCTCTAGAAAAAATTCCTATGATTGTAAAAAATATTCTAGAATTTCCGAAAAAGAAAAAAATTCGAAATGAAAAATTCCCGAAATTATAAAATTCCCAAAATATAGAAATCCCGAATATGGAAATTTCTTAATAATAAGATTCCTGAATAATTTATAATAATACTGAAGCCGAAAATTTCCGAATAATAAAATTCGCGAGAGGAAATTGCCAAATTATAAAATATCCGGCACTGTCAAACTCCCACCAGTAGAAAATCCCCAAATTTAAACAATTGACATTTTTTTTTCTAATGAATATTTTTTTGATACAATAATGGAATATTATAATCCAACAAAAATTTTCAAAAATGTTCAATGTGTTTTTAAAAATTATTGTTCAAATTTACAATAGTAGAAACTTCAAAAAAATCTCAATGCAAGTGTTTTTTTGAGAATGTGCATATCAGTTTTTTTGAATTATTACATTTATAATAAAAATCTTGTTCTTGCATTGTTCTTTTTCATTGAGAAATATTCTTTTTACTTACACATTGTTATTTCAAATTTAAACAATAATTTTACAAAAATGCATTGAACATACAAAAATTGTTATCAAAATATTTTATTATTGTTTTTTTAATTAATAAATATGATTGATCATTATTCAATTTTTCAAATTGTTTGAACTCGATAGTCAATGCATTTGAATTGATGTGAAATTTACCCTGAATTTTTATTAATTTGTCTGGAAATTTTTCTTTTTTTGGTAGAAAAAAATTCAAATTTATGTTTTTTCTTAAAAATTTGTCTTTTTTTTTTGTAGAAAATTAATCGTTTTTCTTCAAAATTCATATTTTTATTAAGAATTGAACGTTTGTAAGTGAATGTTTAATTATTCAATTTTTGATTGTAAATCAATAATTTTAGTTGAATATTTAACTTCTTGGTTGACAATTCCTGTATTTGGTTAAAAATTCGTATTTTTTTCGAGAAAATTAATCGCATTACTTAAAAATTCATATTTTTGGTTACATTTTTTCTGGCTGAAAATTATTTTCTTCAACTGAAAATTCACCTATTTCATTTCTTATTGTAAATCATTCTTTTGTAGTTAGAAATAAACCATTTGGTTGACAATCAATTTTTTTTTAATTTTCTGGTTGAAGATTCATCTATTTTGGTAAAAAATGTATCTGCTTGAAATTTTGTCTTTTTTCAAATGTATGGTCTTACTTCGAAATTTATATTTTTGTTTACAAATTTGAATATTCTGGTAAAAAAATTAACCGTTTTGTGGAATATTGTTTTTTTTTGTTGATCGTTAATTTTTTGAATAAATATTTAATTATTCAAGTTTTTATTGTAAATTTATCTTTTTAGTGGAATATTCAACTATTTGGTTGAAAATTCATGTTTTAATTAAAATTCGTTTTTTTTTTTAGAAAATTAATCGTATTGCTTCAAAATTTATATTTTTGGTTAAATTTTTTTTTAAACTTATTTTCTTCAACTGAAATTTTAACTATTTCATTTCACAGTGTAAATCATGCTTTCACAGTTAAAAATGAATTATTTCATTGACAATTAATTTTTGTTTAATTTTCCTGGTTAAAGCTACAACTATTTTGGTAAAAAATGTATCCATTTTTTTTCAAATTCGTTTTCTGTTATTCCTTGAAAATGTATCTTTTTGTTTGAAAGAGAGTTTGATTTCAAAAATTAGTTTCTTTTTAGAAAATTAATCGTCTTGATTCACAATTAAAGTTCATTTTTTTGTTGAAAGTTAATTTTTTAAGTGAAATTTCAATTCTTTCATTTTTGATTATAAGTTTATCTTTTTCAATTGAATATTCAACTTTTTTGTTGAAAATTCATGTATTTGGTTAAAAATTCATCTTTTCTCAGAAAGTTAATTTTCTTGCTTAAAAATATATCTATTTGGTTGAAAACTTTTTTTTTTGTCAAACATTGTTTTCTTTCACAACACACAACTTACAACTCACAAAACAGAACTCGCAATTCACAAGTTGCAGCTCACAACACAGAACTCACAATTCAGAACTCACAGCTCATAACTCACAATCCACAATTTACAGCTCACAAATCACAACATATAAATTATAACATAGAACTTACAATTTACAACTCACTGCTCATAAATCGCAACTCATAACACAGAAATTACAACACAGAACTCACAAATCACAACTCACAGCTCACAACACAGAACTCACCATTCACAACTCACAACCTACATCACACCACTTACAACTTAAAAACACAACTCGAAATTCACAACTCACAACCCACAACACAGAAATAACAATTCACAACTCACAGCTCATGAATCACTACTTACAACACGAAAA
>CAKNXH010061802.1:148591-189641 GCA_932178445.1 Andricus quercusramuli | reverse complement strand
ATAACAAATAATAAATAATATAAACTTACTCTGAACCGCCGACAAACATTCTAAAATGTTTATTAGCTGATTTAATGTCATTCTGAATGAACATGAATGCGTTGAAAGAATGTTAGACTTGAAAACTAGTATGTGGACTACTAAAGGATTGCGTCTGAGCACGAGCATTAGGACTGCCTTCACATCGGGGCCTATATCTCGGAAACTATTCACTGGACCATTTTTTTGCTTAGGACCTTTTTTGAAGCCAAAAGGTCAAGCTTCCTTTTAAGACTATTTAAAAAAAAATAAAAATACCCCAAATTGCTAAAAAAGTTAAATAAACAATTGAATTGTTTAAAAAATGCTTAAATTTTGTTTAGTTTTTTTCGTTAATAAAATAGAAGAAAAGAGTAAGAAATAACCTTTCGAAAACCCTAATAAAAATTTTAAATCGCTAAAATAGAAAGGAAGTTACAAGCTTTTGAAAATACCCGTGCAGGCGTTGGGGTTGAAAATGTCACCCCCATCACTTGGAGGGGGGTGGTTTTTGTGGTCTATAAATTTGTCGATTAAGTACTATCGGGTAGGTGAACATATTCCCCGAATTTGAAGAAAATCAAAGAACATGACTTTTAAAGTTGGGGCAGTTGAGAAATAATGCCCCATAAGAAGAATCCGACACAATATAGACATTGGAAGATTTTACGGCAATTTTTTAAATTCAGAAATTAAAAAAAAATGTTAGAAAAAATTAATGTAATTTTAAAAGATATTTATGCATTTTAGAACTTTGGAGAGATTATAAATATTTTAAAACTAGAAAAGATTTCCAAAACTTCATAAAATATTCTTGGGTTTCTTGCAAACTTGTAAAAATTCTAAATACCTTTTAAATTAACTCCATTTTTTCTAATATTCATTAAAAGCCTGTGAAATAATAAAATAAAGAATGTCTTAAAACTTTTCTAGGTTTCTGTTCGGCAATCTGAAAGTTTTAACTGTAATAATATGCAAATTCTATTTTCGTAATTTTTGGCTAACACCTACTTAGCCATTCATTCTACTCATCGAGTTTTCTTACAATAATAGAAATAGACCAATATTTTTTAGACAAATTTTTTTTTGAATAAGTAAATCATATAAATATGAAATTTGTGAAAAATTGCCCCTCAAAATATATATTTATTTCATTTTTATTCTGATTTGCCTACAGATAAGATGTTTCAAATTGTTTCCAACTATTTTATTACACATTTAAGCTCTTCTGCACTGTAATAAGAATTTCATTTCAGATTTATGTTCATAAGCTGTTTCGATACTGTGGAAAAATGGCTTTAGAATGAGAATTCAACATTTTAAAGAAAAAAAATTTTAGCTCTGTAATAATTAAAATTAGGAGAACTCAATCAGTCATCAAAAACGAGGTGAACTAACTCTTGGCCGATACTATGTTATAATTATAAGTAATAATTTATGATATGAATACCTATGTAACAATATTAAATTTTGAATTTCATTTATTTGTTTTTAACATATATATAAAATATATATAGTTTTTATGGTACAACCTCTGGTATAACTGTTTACTAATAATTGTGAACCATACGAATAATGATAAAATAAACATTTAATATTCGTGTGGTAAATAAATATTAAATATGCAGTTAGCATTTCATGTTCATGGTAACTCTTGTCATTGTAACTTCGATGGTAACTTATTTTTAAAAATCTGTAACTTCATCAATTACCGACGCGCAACGTCTGAGAAATGCCGAAAACTGCGTAGTAACTCTCGGGACTAAGTCTACCGGCCAAGGGGGCGCTTTTAGCAGCCCAATTTTGACGGAGTCCCGTATTCCATTACATGAGCAATCTCCCACCTCATCTCTGTTATATCTTTATTTTTATTGAAACATTAAAAAGTATCCTTTTCATATTTAAAAGTTATTGAAATATTAAATTCAAGGAAAGTTCTTTGGAAAATCTTGTGATTTCATTGATAAAAGGTAATACAATCATTGGGTTAAGATCGAATTTGGGATTATTATTTTGAGTTGCAGTATTTGAAATTTGATTTTTATTCTGTAAATTATTCAATCTTTTATATATATATATATATATATATATATATATTTTTTTTATGAAATTAAAAGGGTAACCATTATTTTCAAGTGTATTTTCAACAATTTTTAATTGATGTGTTTTAAATGTAATATTTGAAACTGTGACCGCTCTGTCTACTAAACTGTTAATAACAGAAATTTTGATGTCCGCCAAATTATATTCATGGTTATAAATAATATTTATAACCATGAATAATATTTGGCAAACATCCATGATTCTTTCTTTTGTTGCCTGGGCGTTTTAACCCCACCTGTCATTGGACTTAGAATAAATTGAGTCGCGGCACTCAATCGAAAAAATTTGTAGTCCCTCTGACAATCGACAGCGCAAGCGCGGCTTCGGTCATCGTTCACGCTCGTATACTTTTGGCTGGCGAAAACGCGCCGAGTGGCGCGCCGCCGCCCGAGCTAACCGTTAAGTATAGCACGTTTCGAGACTGCGAGTCCTTCTCCCCGAGTCCCAGTAGTGCACACTTCGACGCTACCTAAATATCCCCGTTACGGAGATGATTACTCTCGTATCGGTAACTATCGCCGCCATCTCAACGAACCGCAACGTCGTTCTGGATACCCTGGACCACTCTCGCCCTTCCTCGAAGCCGATCTCCGTTACGGAGAGGGCGGACTTCGCTTTAATGCCGAATAACCGATGATCTCGCAGGAACAAAAGACGCTCGACGAAGAAGTCATACCCCCTCCACGACTTGCACACCGAGATACCCAACCCTGCCACCATTAAAGATTGCAGTCGGTACCTAAAGCCTCATTCCAGACCCGTTCGGAATAAAAAAATACGTTCCGTGATCGTTCGCGATCACGGAATTTGACCCACAGGAGCACCCTCACCCTGGTAATAATCACCACAACCATGGGTACTCCTTTACAAATAATTCTCCCCTTTTCCTCGGATTTAAATCTTGTGGTGAAGCCGCACTTGCAACCAATATGGCCTTCTCTGCAGCAAATTCGCCCCTTGGACAAAACCAAGACCCTATGGAAAACCCACCCCTCGGACAAAATCAAGGCCCTGTGTGAAACAAACCTCTCATAAATTTCCAGCCCTCTGCAGGAAACCCATCCCTTGGACAAAATCAAGGCCCTGTGGGAAACCACTCCCTCATCAACTTCCAGCACCCTGCAGGAAACCCACCCCTTGGACTAAATCAAGGCCCTGCGGGAAACCCTCTTCTTTCAAATAATGCCCCCCTCGCACAAATTGCCGGTTACGCTTACCAGGCACCTTACCTAAATCGGCAAGTATTGCAGACAATTCTCAATGCCATCCCTATTCCCCCACGTCCACTTCCAGAGTTCAGAATCAAGGATCTCTGGCCGAGCAACGGATTACCCTAGTAGCCTAAGCTGGTGGGAGATGTACCGTGGTCTCCCCTTTGAATGGGCTCCTTTTCGGGAATTATTCCTGCAAAAATACAATGGGACCAATACACTAGGATGCCTTACCTCCCAACTATACTCCCAAAAACAAGGAGACTAAGAGCCCGTTTGTCTCTTTCTTAATTAAAAGTATCTACTTTTTCAACGCCTACAACCCCATGCCCCCGAAGAAGCTAGGGTCGCGACGCTCCTAGAATTGCTACGTCCATCAATTCGTCGTGGCATTAGGGCTTCCCAACCAGCCGATTTCAACACCCGTATGTCCAGAGCAATAGAGGCTGAATTCGAAGAAACCGAAACAACCCAGATCTTCAAACAGGCTAAGCGTCAACATTAGTCTGCCGAAGCCACCCCCTCACGCCGACTACCAAAATTGTTGGCACTGTCCGGGCAATCACCTTAACCGTGACTACCCTGAGAATAAACAGGAAGTCCCCCCCCCCCCATTAGACCACTCAAACCCTCCCAGGAAAACTGGAGGCGGGCTCGTTTCTGGGAATTTATCTCAGGGAATTCCGTTTGTCTTTTCCACCAGAAAAATTATTTAATTTTTCAACGCCTACAACTCCATGCTCCCGAAAAAGCTAGGGCCGCTACGCTCCTAGAATTGCTACGCCCATCGATTCGTCGCGGCATTAGGGCTTTCCGACTGTCACCTTCCGAGCAATAGGCGAGGGTAGTATGGAAAATAGGAAAAGAGAGAGACCAGTGTGTCATTTATGCACGAGCCCTAAGACCTGACCAATTATTTGTTTGTGGGTTTGTTTGTAACTTATCAGCCCTATGCGGACTGTGTCAGAATACAGTGTTCAAATGAGACAGAGAGAGGTGCTCTAACAATTATTTTATTATAAGGAATAAGAACAGAGTTAAAAGTTACATAAAATGAACTTACATATACCTTTCTATGCTTGAAAGGGCAAGAGTGAGTTGCTTTGTCGGTTGGATCTCCGCTTATGACTAAAACACCGACGGAGTTTACCGGATGATAGATTGAATAAACTCGAAAGTAATTCAATAATGAAAAGGCGTATAAACACTTTTCAGTAGTTGCAGTGCGATACAAGGTCCTATGAGGATAGCAAATCCACACTTGAGTTCTTTTCGCGAACGTATAACACTGCGGACTTTATTCGTAAAAGACTCACTTTACGAAGACCGAAAGTTTCAGCCGAAGGGATTTAGTTCAAGACTCGAATACGTTAACTAATTTGAATTGAACTTGAAAGTACGCGACTTATTCGGAGTGATTCTTCGCTCACAATGAGTTGGAAGCCTTAACTTTGTCAAAGCGATTCGTTAATCGTAGATAGAAGTAAACAGTATGACTGCCGAGAACGTAAGACAATTGACAAGGGTAGTGTAGGGGATTATATATGCTTAAACGAGGCGGTGGTAATGACGTCAAAGGCACGTTCGGTGGTAAGGACGCCAAGAGCACGTATTTCTCGAAATTGCAATAGTTCATATTGATGAGTTTCGGATTACTTGAGTAAAGATTATTTATGTCCCATCTACTGATACTTCCGGTGGTCAGTCGTGCCTTCTCTAGATCGGCTACATGTCATTTGATATGCGTGAACATTTCGCGCGGATGACTCATGCTATCGTCAGCAACCGTGGACAGCGGTCGTGCATCTCGACTCTTGACCTTTCAGGAGTTTGGATTCTATATTCTATGCTAACTTAACTATAGGCGATATCTCTAGTCAGACACTTTGGTAATACTTCAAGTATCTTGTGGTCTCTTTCTTACCGACCGTAGTACAGTTACCATACCTAGGTTTAAACTCAGAGAAATCGGTTATGCTATTGCTTGTTGTAGATGGAGTTAGCCTGAAAGATGTAGGATAAGGTAGATTGCGCCTAGCTAGGCGTTACATCGAATTTGTGTAAAACTTCGGGGTGTAACACAACCAGCCGATTTCAACACCCTCATGCCCAGATTAATAGAGGCCGAATTCGACGAAACCGAAACAACGTCAACAAGAGTCTGCCGAAATTCATCCCCTCACGCCGACTACCAAAATGTTAGCATTGCCCAGGCAATCACTTTAACCGTGACTGCCCTGAGAATAAACAGGAAGTCTCCCCTAGATTATTCACCCCCCCCCCCCGGAATACTGTTGGCGGGGGGCACCACCCGGGCCCTTCTTGTTAGCGCTTCCACAGATAATTTTGTACAGCCCCAGTACTAAATTGAAGCCCGACATCAGCGAATAAGGCCTCGGCACGAGAAAATGGATGTAATCAAATCCGGAGTGTACCTTAATGTCTATGGTACTGTCGAACTTGAAGTCACCGTGTGCGGAAATCGTACAAAAAGCACCTTCTTCTTTATCGATGAAACCAACGATCCTTTAATCCTCGGAGATCCCTGGATCGAAGAACAAAGGGCAGTTTACGATCGACCCAGAAAATGTGTTTACGCTGGAATAAATCAACGCTTAACTATTTATTGCGAAAATACAACTCACCCACCCACCTTGAGCGACCCAGAAATTGCCCAAGCCTTGGCGGAAGTCCCAATCCAGTATGCCGCAAAATTTCAGAACACCCTTTAACGGGTCCAAACGATCGTGAACCCCACCGGAATACCCACTCAAGCCCATTCAGCTGAGCATAAAATCGAGCTCACAACTACCCAACCCCTTCGGCTACGTCCCTACTCCTGCTCAGAAGAAAAACGCAAGCTTATCTGGGAACAGGCACAACAGATGTTAGCCGATCAAATAATTGAGCCTTCAAATTCTCCTTATAGTTTCCCAGTAGTCATCGTAATACGTAAAAACGGTAAACCCCGTTTCTGCATCGACTACCGCCGCTTAAACCCCATTACTGTCGATATCTCCCATAAGTTACCACACATCCATGACACTATTGAAGACCTTGGAAACGCCCGCATTTTTTCTACTATCGGCCGCCGTAATGGCTACTGGCAAGTTCCGATGGAAGCAAGCTCAAAAAAATGTATTGCCTTTACCCTTCTCCAAGGCGGTACCTATCAATTTAAGGTTATGCCGTTCGGCCTAAAAAATGCCTCCAGTACGTTCCAACGGCTAATGTCCCAAGCTGCCCTTGTTGGATGCATTAATAAATTTTCTATGGTGTACCTAGATGATATCATCATCTACTCTCAAACATGGGAGGAACATCTTCGTTATATTGACCTTATTTTGGAACATCTCAACATACACGGTCTCAAGTGCTCGCTGGCAAAAGCCGCTTCGGAAAAACCTCAACCGATTTTCTCAGTCACGTTATCACCGCCGAAGCTAACTTCCACCAAAGCGAGCACGTGAATGCTGTACTTGAAGCGGGTCTCCTCCGTAAACAAGGCAGTCTATGGAACTGGACCCCAGCAGCAGAACGTGCTTTCCAAAACGTAAAAACCCTCTTCAAAAAGTCCCTGCGTTTAGGACGCCCGATCCCCGGGCTACCATACACTCTAAAAACTGAGGCAAGTGCCATAGGGATGAGAGCGGTACTTTACCAAACCAATCTAGGCTCTACCCGAAGCATTATCAGTTACGCTAGCGCTAAAGTTTCCCCCACTTAGTCTCGTTACGAAAAAACGAGTGAGAATGCCTCGCCGTCATTGGGGCCCTCAATAAGTTTGATTCTTACCAATAAGGCTATCCCCCACGTCTGAACAGGCTCCGTGCCTTGCGTCCATGAAAACGCGTGATGTGTACGACGACTTGACAAGTGCTCAACAGGCAGATGATGAAACATGTAAACTCGTGTGCAAATATAAACAGCTTGCGTCATTACCGCTTCTTACGGAAAAAGAAGCTGGCTTTTTTCAACAGCATTCTCTTAACTGTGGTGGTCTGTGGGGAGCCAGCGTAACAACACCCTGCACCTGGCTTATCTGCGTCCCAGATATGGCCCGGGTACAGGTTCTTCATGAAACCCGTGACTCCGGCCTTGCCAGACATCCGGGTATGGACGAGACCCCTCGAGCCATCCAACAGCGTTTTTTCTGGCCCAAGATGAGAGAGTACATCAGGGAATACTTACAATGTTGCAATCTTTATGCTTGTTGCAAACCCATCAACACCGCCCACCGTGACCAACAACAACGCCCTCAGGAATCAAAAAACCCTTGGGAAGCCGCCGCCCTCGACCTAATGGATCCTTATCCCCAAACGGGTCGAGGAAAAACCTACCTTCTTGTATTAACCGACCTTTTTTCAAGATGGGTAGAGGCCAAGTAGTGGAGAAAATTATAGGAGAAAAAAGGAGTATACTGAGTTGTGTGATTAAAAACAAGAGGAGGGAAATAAAAGGTTTGAAGAAGAAGCGGAGAAGGCTAGGAAGGAAGAAGAGGTTTGGAAGGTGGTAAATAAAGAGAGAAGGAAAAGAGTGAACGAGAATATTAAGATGATAGAATGGAAAAAATATGTTATGGAATTACTAGGAGGGGTAGAGAGGAAAGTTAGAAAAGGAGGAAAAGATAGTAGGGAAACAGATGAGGAGGAGGACATTAGAAGAGAGGAAATAGTCAAGGTATTAGTGATGATGAATGATAAAAAGGCACCTGGTATAGATGAGATTCCAAATGAAGTATGGAAATATGGGGGTACAGAATTAAAGGAATGGGCATGGATAATGTGCAATAGAGTATGGAGAGGAGCGGAGTGGCCAGAGTTATAAAAAGAAGGAGTAGTGATACCAATAGTGAAGACAGGCAAAGGGGAGGAGGTTAAAGATTATAGAGGAGTGACACTAATGCCAACACTGTATAAAGTATATGTGACTGTTTTATCGTAGAGGTTAAAAAAAGAAGTTGTGGAGAAAAAGATAATGCCACCGAATCAGAGAGGGTTTAGAAAAGGAATGGGGGTAATGTACAATATATATGAAAAAATGCATTAGAAAAAAAAATCCGCAAGACCCAGGAATTGAAATTAGCAATACAGCGAATTTTTTAAATTTTGATTTTGGTATTTTGTGAACTCATCTTCATAACTTGTAGTTTAAGATTTTTGTGAGCATGTGTGGTTTTTTAAACATAGAAATACACTAGAAAAAAACTCCACAAGACCCAGGAATCGAAATTGGCTATAGAGCGAATTTTAAAACTTTTGATTTTGGTATTTTATGAACATATCTTTATAACTTGTAGTTTAAACATTTTGCTGAGCATGTATGGGTTCTTTAAACATATAAATATACTAGAAAAAATATGCCCGCTGCGTGGGCACATTCTCATTGCGCGATACGCGTGCGGCTCGCAAGTTTGAGCGCGCCTAGGGCGCGAGACTGTTGGTGCTCGCGCTTCGCGCTCGGTCTTTAATTTCCCACACATTTGTGCACAGACCTTTTGAAATTAAAAGTCAAAGCGTCAACAACTGTAATTTCATGATTGTGAATCCTCTTTTGTTAAAGCTCCTTTGGCTTTAACGAACTCATTCTCATCACGTATCTCGTGCTTCGCATTCGATTTTGTCACAAATGTGAACTTTTCTACATTATGTTCAACACTATTATGTCAAATGTACATTATACTTATTTCTGTACCTCGATCTGGTACTGCTTATTAAGATATTGCAAAATAATGTACAAATTTTATTTTCCATCATGACTTTAATATTTTCTCCTAACTTTGCACTAATTTTTATTCTCAGCTGCCGTGAAAATGCACCAGGATTGAGCGCGCAAATCAAAAACTGTGATTGAAACCACTCATAAACTACAATCATAAAGTGAAACTAAATATGTTTTTTTTCAATTTGACTATGCAGAGGGTTCTCAAAGCACCTACGAGCATGTGTGGGTTTTTACACATAGAAATACACTAGAAAAAAATCCCCGAGACCCAGGAATCGAAATTGGCAATACAGCGAATTTTAAAATTTCTGATTTTGGTATTTGGTGAACTTATCTTTATAACTTGTACCTTTAACCTTTTTCTGAGCATGTGTGGATTTTCTAAACATGTATGGGTCTTTTAAACATAGAAAGACACTAAAAAAATCTAGAAGGCCCGGGAGTCGAAATTCAATCACAGAAAATTTCCTTATTTCGGAATTTTGTAACAGAATTATTTTTTTTTTATTCATGAGTTTAACATTTTTCGAGCTTGTGTGGAATTTTCAAGCCTAGAAATACAATAGAAAAAATGTCGGCAAGATCCAAGAATCTTAATTGAAAACAGCAACTTTTCAAAATGCTGAATCTATGTTTACTTAATTAAAATAGTTACCTGTGAACCTGATTTCCTTAGATGCAATTCTTTTTCGAACTGAAAGAAGGCATCGTTCTTTGTTCATGCAATTTCACCCCATTCTTTCTTTTTTCATGCAATTTCGGAAAATGTTAAACTAAATAAAAAAAATCAATTCTGTCAGATACAAAATTCCGAAAACAGAAAATTTGCTGTTATTGCAATTTCGATTCCTAGGTCTTGTGGATTTCTTTTTCAGTGTATTTCTATGTTTAAAAACGCTCACATGCTCACAAAAATGTTTAAACGACAAGTTATGAAGATGAGTTCACAAAATGCCAAAATCAAAAATTTAAAAATTCGCTGTATTGCGAAGAGAGAGAGAGAGAGAGGGAGGGAGGGAGAGGGAGAGAGAGGGAGAGGGAGATTCGTTTTTTCTCATCTTTCTCTTGACCCGGCATTACATATTTGTTAAAATTAAACTATTACTTGATATTCAATAAGTATAACTATTTACATTGAAATTAAATTTATTATAATATCGTAGGTGTACATATTTCATATATATAGTTTATATGTAGATTAATACATATAATCTATATATTATATATAGTACAAATTGATAATATATTATTAATATTATTAACATTAATATTGTTTATTAATATTAATTTAATTCTAAATACTAACTATTACATTTATTAATAGATAGATATAGTTATTTATTAATTTTATTTTAATATCGTGGTTATACATATATTATATATATATAGGTTATATGTAGACTAACACATATAATTTATATACTATATATAATATAATTAATGTTATTAACATTAATATTATTTATTAATGTTAACTTAATTATAAAACTCGATTTTCGAATTCGTAAGTTGGCGCGCGAATTCCTGGTTCGTGATTTGCGCGCGGCACCTGTGGCTGGGGCGCGCGAGCCAATCCGGCATCATAAGGTTTTGTAACTAATCCTAATATTGCTAATTTCCATCTAACCTGCCATACCCAAAACTTGCCTCACTTAACCCTACACGGATCCTGCGGGGAACAAATGTCCCCCAAGCGAAAATCATTTCACTTTCCTGAGCAAAAATCCGAGATTTTCGGGTGCAGACAAACATAATTTTTAACATCTCAAATATAATAAACTGAAATATTATATACATCATTTTCTTTGTCATTAAAAAACGAAGAAAATGGTGTATATTAAGATCTCATTTCGATGAAAGGAAATGATTGTGCACAGGAAATCCAAATGGGGGACATTTGGCCCCCCGCAGGGTCCGGTGAAGGTAAAAAATACCATGGGATCCGTTTAGGGTTAATGTAATTATAAAACTTTTCCTTTGAGATACTGATAAGTGATCAGTTTATCAGCATCTTACGCGAAAAGTCGAAATATTGAAATCGATTCTACTGAAGAGATGAGAGTTGGGAATTCAGATTCGTAGAACAATTATTTGTAGCAATCACAAGTAATTGCTCTTAAGATTCGGAATTCTCAGCTCTCCCTTTTTATATATTGAAGATGTATATCAGACTATGAGCCAGTTTGTGTTTTTCTGTAATGACAATGCTGTTTGAATGAGCAACACGGAAATTCTAGATTGATCTTTAATTTACCCCTTCTCTTACACATCCCTTATTTTTAGCATTAGAATTCTTTGATACACGGTAGAATAACGAGGCAAGAACCAGGCAAGTTGCGCTTAACCCGAAAGGGCTTTGACTTAATGGTATAATAATATTCTCTTAATATCATGAAAAAAGTCCGAAACTTCGCAATAATGAAATACAGCACATGCGCAATCAATCATTTGTTACAAAAATGTTGAAAGATGGCCCTACTTTCGTACGACTGTACTAAATCTAATTAAAAAACCGAAAATTTGATTCTAAGATACATCGGGAACAGGATCCTGCTGCGATTTTCGTAATCTAATATTTTAAAGCGTGAAATGCATAAAAATGAAGCGCTGTAACCAGATTTTGTTGATATTCTCATCAAACCTTTCATTGGTTTAAGCTGAGTTTGGTTTGTAGACTTTTACGTGGTAAGCCGGTTCGGGCCTCTCCCAGCCTCCCAGCGACATCGCCAGAACGATTTTTCGTAGTCACTTTTTGCGTGGCAAGCGCGAACCAGTATGCGTGACTGTACCAGTGCTGCATAGTGGGCTTTTTTGCAAAATTTTCTTTCAAAGCCTAGTATTATTTCTCGAAAAAATAGACAAAAATGAATGTTTTTCGAACGAAGTGAAAGCTCAGTAAATACGTAATAAGGAAAACTATATAGACAAGTTTTCCCGAATATCCCGGCCTAGAAAATACGGGAAAAGACCATTATTTTTTGTCAAAATTTACGAAATTGTACTGGAACTAAAAGAAGAAAAGTCTCTTTTTGTGCAAGGTGCCATGTTTTATAGATTCTCAATGCTGAATTAGAGTCTTGTCATAAAAAATGGCGTAGCGCATTTCCTTTCGAAGAAAAATCTGGTTAAAGTTGGAAAATCCAATATGGAGAGACACAAATCGGAAATATGATGGTGACTTGACAAAGTTGATTATCTTAAGGTTTTCAAGGTCGCCGAATTTTAATCTGACGTCAGAATTTCAAGATAAAAAATGGGTGATCAAATATGGTGGATCAAATATTGAAAAAAAACTCTATAAACTTTACGTAATTGGTATTGCTAATGTTTTTGATGTTATCGAATCTAAAGCTGATGACACAATTGAAAATATCAATGAAATAAAAAACATAAATAAAATTGTAGTTGCAGAAACGTTATATTAAATAGACATATGACGTGAAATAACATGTGACGTCAGATTTACATTCAGCTACATCAAAAACGTAAGTATTACCAATTTCGTAAAGTTTATAGAATTTTTTCAGTTTTTGTTCGGCCATGTTTCTCCACCATTTCTTATTTTAAGATTATGACGTCAGGTTTGGATTCAGTGATTTCGAAAATGGAAATATGCACAATATTATAAAGATTCCCAAATTTTTCCAATTTTGGTTCCACCATAGTGGATCCGCTATTTCTTATTTTGAAATTTTGACGTCAGGTTTGGATTCGGCGGCCTTAAAAACCTGAAGAATATCAACCTTGTCAAGTCACTATCATGTTTCCGATTTGTGTCTCTCGATATTAGATTTTGCCATCTTTAACCGTATTTTTCTCGGAAAGGAAATGTGCTACGCTATTTCCTGGCAAATTTAGATTCAGCATTGAAAAATCTATCAAATATGGCTTCTTGCACTGGAAGAAAATTTCTTTTCCAGTTCCAGTACAATTTTGTACATTTTGTCAAAGAATGACCATCTTTTTCCGAATTTTCTAGGACAGGAAATTCGGGAAAACCTTTCTTAATAACTTTCCTAAATTTTCATTTAATGAGATTTAATTTCTTTGAAGGAACATCTATTTTTTTAAATTGTTTTGAGAGCTATTCGGTTTTGAAAGTAAATTTTGCAAAATAGTCAACTGTGTGTCGCCACCCGCCTGCGTCGCGAGTAGTGCACCGCCGCCAATGCCAAGTCCATAAAAGTACGGCTTGAGAGATTAATACAGTCAGATACCCTAGGGCTTCGACCCAAGCTCTTCTCCCTGGCTTCTTCGCTCCAACCCTTGCCTGTGCGAAGGACCCCTAAGCTTGAATCACCCCGGATTCTCCAGACGCCATCGCCAGAACTGATCCACCTATCCGACTCGCCACCAATTACCCTACATAATGCTAAGCCCAGGGGTCTCCAAAGGTAGATCTTATATCTACTAGCGATCCTGGGGCAATAGGTCAGATCTACTCAGCTTTAACACAGAAATGTCAAGAAGGATCCCCATCCTTCAGAAAAAAATGGGGCCTTCGAAGTTTAGGTGTATGAACCATACCCTTTCAACTAATATTTTCTTTCAAGGGCCCAATTCTCCGGACAATCCTGTCGTTCAGGCTAGATGTAAAGATCTTATACAACGTCTTCGGACAAGTTATTGGCATGTAGTTCCATGGGTTGGACAAGTCGCCTTTCTTCGCAGGGAGTACACTGCGTCTTAACACTAGCTATTGCGGAATAGGCGTTTCCGACTTTGAATATGACGTGAAGATGCGGGCCAGATCTTGGTGCGTAGAAGTCCGCCAGAAGTTCTTGATGCCATCTGGCGCTGCAGTGGGGCCCCTAAGTGCTTTCTTTACCTCTTCAGCAGTGATTGATGGACATACCTTGTCAGATTTTATGAGGCTGTCGCAAAAGTTCCTTGAAGCGTTTTTTCATTTAATTTAATTCTCAGTGTCTTCTTTTAATTTCAGTGGTGAGAACCAATCTTTTTGTTCAGTTGATGCAAGCTTCTTTTGGTTTTTCGATCCATCGTCGGCTATAGCCTTCGAATCGAATCAGCCAAAGCTCTCTTCGCAACAGTGGTTGGGGTAGCGCTTTGCGTGCAGATCCAGTTTTCGGAAGGTAGGTAGCTTAATTTTGCAAAGGCTGTTGCTAAACGTACTGAAGCACTGGGTGTTTCTGGCACCACAGAGTGTACATGTGCGCCATTAAGCCTCTGCGAACAGGGATAATGCTGGCATCGTAGCAGTCCTGCAAGTCATCCTTGAGTCGATCCATCCACTCAATGTGAGCGCTTCGCCTGTTCTTCGTGGTGTTCCCATCCAAATTATTTTCAGCAACCCGAACTCGAGGCTTGCTCGGCACTATTTGCCGCCCCATTGTCGGGCGCTCTGTTTGTGCGATCGTTTTAACCGTATCCACAACTGGATTTGGTGGTGTCATTGTTGTTTCCATGAGCAGCTAGGGAAAGGGTTCGTCCATCTTCCTAGAGCCCCTCATGCAAGGATAAGGCTCCATAATCTGAGAGGTCGCCCAGTATCCTAGAGTCACCGTTGTACGATATCTCACCCAGCTGCAATTCAGTTTTTGGCATGTTTATTACGCCTTCGCTTGAGAGTTTTACATTCGGGACCATCCCTGAACAATTTTCCGCGACTGCTTATTTATTATTGTAACCATATGCAGCAGAAACCCTTAGTACAGGAACCCTCTACTCGTAACCTGAAAACACGTGTGGTAGTTTTATCATAGGACCTCCGGTTCTATTCCAAGGGAACCGAAGCCGACACTATATACACAGGGTGTTCCAGACTCATATAGCTGTATAAAAATAAAAATAAATAAATCGAAAATTCCTTTTTTCAAGCTGTATAAAATGTTCATAACTATCTTAAATAATAGGATTGTTCGTACAATCGGACCTGTGTGACGAGAGATCGTTCTGGGTACAGCACGTTCAGTTGCAAATGGACGAGACCATCTTCTTAAAATAATCAAGAAGCACTAAGAAGTGGGTAAAGGAACGTTTATGTACAAAGCAGCAGATGAGACCCCTGAAACACTTAGCCTTGACTTCAATATCAGGGGTGAGCAAAATCCATAAAACATTATTCATCATGTGTACTCACTGCTGAAGGCCCGGATCAAGAAAGGACAGAAGAAAAACTTCCACGAACAGCTCCTAGAAAACAAGATGCACGGCATCTTCCACAGAAATTTGAAGGGTCAGTCTATGTCGTTTGAGTTATGTTTGCTTTCCTCAAGTCACCCGGATTGAAGTCGAACACGGAGGGTTTCATTCTAGCGTGTCACGGCGATAACATTTCCACTTGAGCAAACCAACGCGACATTTTGAAGTTCGAAATTAACATCTTAAATCGATTCATTGAGTAGTGAACTCACAATAGTTTCAGGCATGATGTCATAGGTCAAGGAAAGGTCGCCGCTATTGTGAAAATTTTCACCCGTCGAACTTTCACCAAACGCGAACATTCACTTGAACACTTGATACCCACATTTTAGGGATTCTTTTCAAAATTAATAATTTAATTGAACCCTAATCAGTAATCTCTATGCCGCAAGGCGCAAATTCATTTTACAGCATTGAAGCTTAATGCAATGGATATGCCTTTCTCCGATTATCAATTCAATGTTCCTGATTAATTTTAGGGGCTACAATTTTCGATCTTGATTTCCAGTTCTCCACTTTTAAAGTCAGGGCCAGCCGGCTCTCACAGTTAGACAGCCTTCATTTTGTGTCTGTTAATTTTTAATGAGTGACCCCCCCCCCCCCCCCCCCACACCCACAGTCGGACGAGGGTTAGATAAAGATGTATCACAAAATCCTAGGTTTCAAGGGATTCATTTCTAGGCAACAGGCCTCCCAGTCGAATCTCCTGTCAGATGACATTCCGTAGCTGGATTCCGTGCTCGACCAGGTATTTGTTCTGAGTTATTATTTTGGGATTTTTATATTAAAGTGGGCTTGAATTTAGTCATATTGGGCGTGGTATATAATACTACGTCACATCTGCCCATCCTCTAAACGAGAATTCACCGGGCCGAGCATGTCCACTGTTTCACCTTGAAGCACTTCTTCCGAAGTCCAGACTTTTGGGTTCTCACTTACTGCGTTTACCTAATTTGGCAGTACGCCCTAAGTTTATCAAGTTAATTTCTGATGACAAGGTTCAACGAGTCCATTATAAAACTTCATGTTATCATCCCGGGCTTATGAGTTATGATTCTTGGAAGTTTTAACTTAACGTACTGGATTTTCTAACCTACTCGTAGTTAATGCTGCCTCTATTAATTTCATGTTCAAAATTTAATCTACGGTAATTCACATTTCTAAAATATCTATCCTAATGTCAGGACAATTGAACGAATACACATTAAATTATTTAGGGGAACACGCCCCCCCTGCCCAAGGGCGTATAAATAAAATAGAAGAACGGTAAGTAACACACTCAAAACCAAGCAAATATATTTTGAGATACAAGGAAACTCTCCAGAACAACGCCTTGACTTCAAGGCTTATTAAAAATAAAAGGAAGCTAGAAGCAGTAAAGAAGAATAAAAATGAAATAAAAGAATAACTCAGGGATCACGCTCCGACTCTGAGGCTTTCGCCCCTCCACTATCGGTTAAAAAGCCTCGGGAAGTCGTTGAATCTATTGTTCGTGGTCCCGCATTTAGCGCATGGCTGCGTCATTGTCTTCTCCCAATACTCAGGGGCAGGTGCCCGGCTAAATTCGCGGTCCTCTGTTATTCGTTGACGAGCCCCCCTCACGCTCGTCTGGGCTATATGCCCCAAGATCGTCTCCCAGCCTTCTGGGATAAGCTCCCCGCCCCATCCACATGATGGGCCTACTGTTGAAGGGCGCGAGCAATACCCCCGAATCTGGTTTTTCCTTAGAGTCGGAGTCTGACTCGGACTCCGGCTTGGCTTCCGTTACTGGTTCTATCACGCCGATACCTCTCCTTCTGGGCCTCCGTAAGAGGGTCCACCACGATCGCCCCGTCTCTCAGGCGGCTGAGGATGAACTACCCCCTCTCAGTTTTGATGATCTCGTCTCTGCGTGGTCGAAGACTGAACGTCACATATTCGGAGTGTTCACAACCGCTTGACGGCGTCTCTTGTATCATTCGTATTCCACTGGTTTCGTCATGACTAACTGAAAATCCTCCTGTTCCTCATAAAACCTCGAAAGTGCGTGTGGAACACGGTGCATTGCCCCTTTCCTATGTACATAGCCTTTATTGTATCATCATCGACATTGAGAACATTTTGATTTACAACAAATCCCAGATATTTAACCTGCAGCTTGCTGAAATTACATTTATCTGGGTTAAGAGTCAAACTAGATTCTTGAACACGTTTTATGGTTCCCTCTAACCAATAGAGATGTTTTTCGAACGTGTCAGTCACGAATATTATGTCTTCTGAATACGCGAACACGTGCGACCTTATTTCCGCTGTTATTACTTTGTCCGTTAATCGTTGGAACGTCGCAGGTGCTCTCGTAAGTCCAAATGGCAGCCGTCGATATTAGGGTATCAACAAAATAATCATAAGAATTATTTTGTTAACCTCAAACATAATTCAATTATAGTAACAAAGGTGCCTAGAAAAAGTTAGCGTTTCTTTAAACAGTGGACGATTTTATGAACTCCAATCGGTTTCCTAAAAGAAAACTGTAAAAGCGTGGAGCCACCTCTAAATATTACTTGAATATTATTTTTGAAAATTACAATTAGTTCTTCAGTCTGAGGAATATATTTTCAGTTGCAAATAATAAAAAATAAAAAGTCTGTCATTTTGAGCCAACCTAGTCGATATTGGTAGAGACCTTTTCCAGGTATGATGAATGCAGTCTTCTCTTTACTCTCCTGAGTTAACAGGATTTGATGATAAGCTTCGTTTAGGTCTAGCAGAAAATATATCGGGCTGAACTTAATTTTTCCAGGTTTTCAGTCATAAAGGTTGACGGATATGCATCTTTCTTACTTCATTGACTTTCCTATAGTCCATTCACATCCGATAGCCTCAATCTGATTTACGAGCCATCATGAATGGATCACACCACTCGCTTGATGAGGGCTCAGTTGTCTCATTTTCTAACAGCTTATGAGCTTCAGTCAACAGAGCTTCATGAGTCTTCGGTGACATGCGGTTATTCCTTTTTCTACTTGAAGAACTTCCCTGGGTGTCGATCATGTTCTCGACGAACTTAGATGTAGGTAATTTATCCGGTGGAGATAGAAGTACTCGTTTCAAAAAAAAAATTCAGTTCGCCGTTCCTCTTCCTACAAAGTGGCAATTCCTTTGCAACTCTCAGGTAAGCCTTCGCCGACCACCCTAAACAAATTTTTTATGAGCGGCTCGTCAGCCATACAAATTTCTCTATCTTTCGCGTGGATTATAAACCCAAATTCCTCATCAAAGTCCATGCCTCAAACACACAAGTCAGTCAGACCTGGTATGATTGGGACTGCCATTTCGCGAGTTGCGCCTCCCAAACTTATGTGGATTAAGGCTTCGCCCATGACGGCCTCTAAGGTATCATTCGCCATCATGAGCGCTCCCGTCTTGGAGAGGTTTAATTTATTATCTCCTGTTCTAATGATTTTTATCCTGTTCGCCCTCACGTGTGTGTATGTGTGTCTGTAATTTAAAAGAAAGTGTTAAACAACCACCGCAAGGTCCCACTGAGAGCAACTGCCATTTAAAAAAAAATGTTAATAGGCCCCAGTAGAACCGCGGTAAATCACACTTATGGCCACGTCTCACAACCGTGAGATGAGTGGTCACAGGGCACGACGAAATCACAACGTCAGGCTGGAGAAACCCTCTTGTGTCTTGAGGACACGAAGCGACCCAAGAATGACAGCTTTCTGCATCCATCTCGCAAGTGCCTTGGCATATTTTTGGCATATTTTATATATATTCTATATATTCAGCATTCTATATACAGGGTGATTCTTTCATCTCGAGACATCGAAATACCTCAAGAAATACGCATCGGGGGGGCCGGGGGGGGGGGGGGGGCTTTAAAATTTTTCAAATTGGAACCTATATTTTTTATCGCAGATTCAGATTCCTCATAAGAAAATACGTACGTTTTATTTGCAAATTTTATTTTAAATTTACGACAGATGGCGCTGCATTGGCGAATAATGACACTGTTGACTGTTCAAGGAATGCGCTTCCAAAGCAAAGATAAAGAAAACAAAGGTTCAGTTCGTTTTGTTTCGTACGGGTTGGTTTGTTTGGGTTCTTAGTGTTGCTTACGTTGAAAAATTAAATAAAAAATGAAGAAAAAAATGTTAAATGTGCTTTTCAATGTGCTCCAGGTTCAGGGACGGTTTCAGTACCGTGCTCCTCTATCCATAGTCGGCGGATCTCAAACGGCGTTGTATCTTCTTGACAAAACTTTTTGGGCTTGCCGCAAATGTAAGGTGGGGTGCTTCTCAAAAAGCTTGATAATCATTTTGTCCTCCTTTTTCGTGGTCACAAGCGTTTTTCCCCTGTCCGACAAATCGTTAACGTTTCCTACCTCTTTATACCGCTTCACCCACTTCCTTACAAAGTCCTTTGAGTTTTTCATATATTGCGCAGCCGCTCTGAAAGTCATTTTGTGTCCTGTTGGATGTGTGCACAGGAACACGGCTTCGAACCGACCCGCGTAGGCTACACTCATTGCACAATACGTCTTTCCCTTGTCTCAAAACAAATTATACTGGACCAAAACGTACAGAACATCTTAGACTAATCTTTCCTGAGTCCCATACCATAGATAATTTTGTAGATTCTTTGAT
Source organism: Andricus quercusramuli (assembly GCA_932178445.1). Taxonomy (NCBI): domain Eukaryota; kingdom Metazoa; phylum Arthropoda; class Insecta; order Hymenoptera; family Cynipidae; genus Andricus; species Andricus quercusramuli. The sequence goes on along the minus strand of CAKNXH010061802.1, from coordinate 169,792 downwards.
TTTGGTGGTTTGGTTTTACTTCTTACGTTCGTTTGGGTTTGATTGGATGTCGTTGCATTCCCTCATTACTTGACCTCATTAATTTTACAATGGAGGTTTTATCTGTAAAAGACAAAATTGAAACGATTCTCATTTATGGAAAAAGTGGCAGGAATATCGAGGATGCTGCCACTCTTCATGCTCAACGTTTTTCAGGCATTGCACGGTCACGCGCTTCCTTTTACCGAGTGGTCAACAAACTTACCACTGACGGAAGTGAACAAGCGAAAAAAAGGAATTGTCGAAAAACTATTACTGGATTTATTAATGAAATCGCGATTTTGTCCGCAGCCGCTTATGAACCCATGTTAGTACTCGACAAATAAGCTGTGACTCTGGAATATCTCAAAGTAATGTTTTGAGGGTATTCAAACATAATAAATATCATCCCTGTCATATTTCACTGTATCATATTTGTATCTGCTTCCGCGGATACAAATTCTATGTACATGTGAGCATGTGTGGTGTACGCGGGTCACGGCGAACAGGCAATCCCTACCAAAGCGCTTGAGGTAATAATGGCAATGACTCATTTCGTTAAATTTCGAATTTGATCAAACTGGAAAATAACTTGTAATGACTTCTTGTACAAATATTTGTACCATAATTCATTACAAGTTATTTTTCAGTTACATTAACTTAACAAATTATTATAAAGAACAGATAGCCGTCTAAAATACGTTTTAAAACAAGTTTTTTTTCTAATGATATTTCTATTCTTTTTACAATTTTTCAAAATTTGTATTTAAAATTTCTTTTCAAGTTTTTTTTAATTTAAAATAATTACATGTCACCTTCGAGTTATTATCTCCAACCCCATAATAATACTCTGAAACTCTAAAAAAAACGCCTATTACTTTTAGCGAAAGAAATACCAACTCGCTTTAGGAGATGCCGCCAAACAATTTTAAAATTATAAATAATCACCCAAGTCACGTTCGTAAAGTACTAGAGGAGGTTTATGGGGGTTGCAGAATATTATGATGGGGTTGAAAATTTAGTTTGGAGTTTTACGAACGTGACTTGTGTGATTATAATTCTTAAATTGTTTGGCGGCATGACCTAGAGCTAGTTGGTAGTTTTTAGCTGAAAGTAATAGGAGTGTTTTTTTGGGGTTTCAGAGTATTATTATTATTATGGGGTTGAAGATAAACGCATTCTAGAGGGCTATCTGTTCCTGATAAATATTTGTTACGTTTATTTACCTGAAAAATAACTTGCAATGAATCATGGTACAAACATTTGGGAAGGGTACAACTGTGCACGGAGCAACTGTGCACGGAGCAACTGTGCACGAGCCCATCTGTGTACGTCGGTGAGCACTGGTACAACTGTGCACGTTGTTGGCCACAGGCACAATTGTACACCGGCCATCTGTGCATGTCTACATTTCGACGTACACAGTTGGGAGTCTCCCATCTGTGCACGTGAACTGTTGTTAGGGTACCATCTGTGCACGTCTAAATTTTGACATGCACAGTTGGGAGTCTCCCATATACGCACGCTAAACGTGGCTATGATACCATCTGTGCACGTCTAAATGTCGACGTGCACAGATCGTACCCTCCCAACTGTGCACGTCTCAAGTAATACGATCAGATTTCAAATTTTCAAGTCCACGTGCACAGAAGGGATACTCCCAAATGTGAACGTGCACAGATGGTAGACTACCAACTGTGCACGTCAAAATTTACGAGGGGTACAACTGTGCAGGGGGCTCGTGCACAGTTTCTCCGTGCACAGTTGTCCGTCACCCCAAATATTTCTTCAAAAATGCATCACAACTTATTTTTCAGATTGGTCAAACTCGAACTTTGACGATTGTGTGATTGCCATCACTACATCAAGCGTTTTGGTGGCATGCTCACAAGTATATACAACTTGTACCCTCTGTTGTTCCCAAAATATATGCGCGTGTGAACAACTGTTGCGTTCAAATATATATATATATATATATATATATATATATATATAATTAAAAAAAAAGTTAAACAACCACCGCAGGGTACCACTAAGAAAAACTGCCATCTAAAAAGAAAATGTCAATAGCCCCCAGTAGAACCGCGGTAAAATACACCTATGGCCACGTCTCACATCCGTGAGATGGGTGGTCACAGGGCACGACGAAATCACAACGACAGGCCGGCGAAACCCTCGTGTGTCTTGAGGACACGGAGCGACCCAAGGATGACAGCTTTCTGCATCCATCTCGCAAGTGCCTTGGCATATTTTTGGCACGCGGGTATGGCTTTAAGGTTACGAACCAGTGATAATTTAGCACCTCCGAGAGCACCTATCACAAGGACAATTAGTCGTACCGAATATTTTGGGTACAGTCGTTGCAGCTCTCTTTTAAGGTCTCGATACCTCTCCTCTTTTTCTTTCTCCTTTGCAGTGATGTTGTATTCGGACGGAGCCGAGAGTTCAATCACGAATATAGTTTGTTTCTCGAAGTCTTGGAGAACAATGTCAGGCCTCGAGTGCGCAACGGAGACTGCTGCCCGAAAATCGTAGTTCCAGAAAATCTGGCACTTCTCGTTTCGGACAATTGACTCTATATCCCTTGGAGCGTTCGGCAGGGCAGGGTCGCGACCAACACCGTAAGAGCGACAAAGGTGGTAATAAAGTACTCTTAGGGCCGCATTATGTCTATAGATATACGTTGTTCCTGCGTTGGTCGGACACCCCGATAGTATGTGTTGTAGGTACTCAGCGTGTGCATGACACGCTCTGCACCTATCACTGGGAACTTCTTGACATAAAATGCGGGCGCGGTATGCTATGGTGGAGATTAAACCGTCCTGGCTTGCGAAAATAAAGCCCTCTGTACCTGAATTGAGCCCTGATGATTTGAGGAAAGCAAAAGTTTGCTCCTTTGACAAGGATTGTTTTTCTACATTTCTGTGAAAGTTTCCGTGCATATGCTTGTCGAGTAGCTCTTGGTGAAATTTTCTAACCTCTGCTTTCTTTACTTCGGCTTTTAGACGTGAAGCATCTAGATGGAGTAATGCACTTTCCTCACTTCTGATGTTGAAATTCAGGCCAAGGGTCTCGGCAGCTTGCTCCGCAGCTTTGTAAAGGAACGCTCCTTCGCCAATCATCTTGTGGTTTCTGACCATCTTTAGGAGAGGATCTCTGCCATTCGCAACGATGTAAGCTGTACTTAAAACAATTCGGTTATGAATACACTGGAGATTCAGAAGTCCGCGTCCGCCTTGACGGCGTGAAATGTTTAATCGCGGAACTGACGAATTGATATGCAAGCTTTTATGCATATGCATGATCTTAAGCGTGGTTACATCAAGGGCCTTAAGCTCATTCTTCGTCCATTGAACCACCCCAAACGAGTAGAGTAGAACCGGGACAGCAAGCATGTTAGTCGCAGATACCTTGTTCAAAGCCGACAGATTGGAAGACTAAATCTGTCGAAGAAGATGCTTGTATCTGCTTCGTAAGGGACTTACGTAATAAGTAATTGTTTGCTTCGTAGGGACTCCTTTACTGATGTTACGTCCTGAACGCGGCTTTGAGGCACGCCCAGGTATGTATAGATCTCTCCAGTGTTAAGATGTCTAATAACACTTATATCCACAAGCTCAGGGTCCTTGGGAACGCCAGTAATCCTTCCTTTCTTCAAATGAATTTTGGCACACTTGTCCAAACCAAAGTCCATCCCAATCGCTCCTGTGTAGTTCTTGACGATATTTATAGCAGTTTGAAGTTTGCTTTTACCAGCGGCATAGATCTTCAGGTCATCCATATAAAATACATGAGTGACCTTATGCTCACGCTGATTAGTGTCGCCACAGAGGTATCCAGGAGAATTTCTTAGTGCGAGAGATAGAGGCAGAAGTGTGATGCAAAAAAGCAAAGGGCTCATACTATCCCCTTGAAAGACGCCCCTCTGGAAGGTGACCTTGTTCGTCGTCAGACGATGATTCCTAGATGAGATGGTAAATCTAGTAAAGCTTTCCGGTAGTCAATCCAGGCCATTGACAGGACGCACTGATGGGCGGCAGCGTCTTTACAGATACATCTGTTAATTAGAAGGTTCTCTCGACAGCCTGCTACACCTTTTTTCGAGCCTCGTTGTTCGTACATCTCTCGCCATACAGGCTCAATTCGTCGAACGATCCTGTTGTTTAGGACAGCTGTAAAGATCTTATACAGTGTGTTCAAACAAGTTATTGGCCTGTAATTCTTAGGGTCAGCTAAGTTGCCCGTCTTAGGCAGGAGCACTGTGCGCCCTTCCACCAACCACTCCGGAATAGGCTCTTCCGACTTTAAAAATGAGTTGAATATGCGGGCCAAATGTTGGTGTATAGAAGTAAACTTCTTCCACCAAAAGTTCTTGATACAATCTGGTCCAGCACCGGAAAAGTTCTTAGTGCCTCTAAATGCTTTTTTCACCTCTTCGGCAGTGACTGATGGGCACTCCTCCACAGATTTTATGAGGCTGTCGCAAAACTCCTTGAAGCGGATGATATTGTCAGTATCTTCTTTCAAATCTAGTGTTTTCGGGATCTTGTACACCTCTCTCCAAAAAGTCTCTACCTCCTTGGGCTTGGGTGGATTTTTTTACAAAAACGGGGGGATCACTGAAGAGGCGTGATGGGTCAGCAAGAAACTGTTGATTCTCCCTGTTCCACCTCTCCCTCTTCTGTATCCTCCTCCTTGCGTCAGATAACAGCCTTATTTTGTCAACAATATGCTGCTTGATCGTCAGCAGCTTTGACTTGTTCAGTATGTGATTCAAAGTCCTTAGTTCTTGGGCGAACTTTCGAACCCTTTCCGTGAACGGTCTACCAGATGTTATGTAGTCAATCACACATTGAACACGGGACGCATTCTGTCTTGCCCATCCAATTTTCTTGTTCAGTTGATGCAAGCGTCGTCTGGTTTTCTGATCCATCTTCGGTTTCAGCCTTCGATTTGAATCTGCCAAAGCACTCGCAGCACCATTAACTGAGCAATTGATGGTCCAGAGGTCGAACTCTTGCGAGATATCTCCACGAAGGGAGGCATCCATTTCAGCCAGATCTTGGGGCTTAAGAGGAACTTGCATGTTGATGTTCCTCCTTGTACTGAAATTGCGATCATCTTCCAGAAGTTGCCTGCTTTCTGCGGTTGGTCTTAATGTCGTTTCATCTTCGTCTGCAGCTTGTTCAAGCAGCGGTTGAGGAAGCGCTCCGCGTACATATTCATTTTTCCGGAGGTAGTCGGCTTGATTTCGCAAAGACTGATGCGAAACGTATTGAAGCTCCGTCCATTGATCCGTTGATCCGTCCACTGAATGTGGGCGTTTCGCCGGTTCGTCGTCGTGTTTTCATCTAAATTATTTTCAGCACTCCGAACTCTAGGATGATCGGCATTGTTTGCCGATCCATTGTCGGGTGCTCTGCGCGTTCGATCGTTTTGAACCGCATCTACAACATTTTGGTGGTTTGTTGGTTTCATTGTTGTTCCCACGAGCAGCTAGGGAAAGGGTTTGTCAATCCTTGTAGAGCCCCGCGTGCAAGGATAAGGCTGATACTCCGAGACGTCGCCCGGTATCCCAGAGTCACCGTTAAAGACACCTCACCCAGGTGCCATGCAGCTTTCGGCACGGTTCTCACACCATCGCTTAGGGGTTATTCCTTCGGGACCATCCCTGGACAATTGTCCGCGACTGCTTATTAATTATTGTAACCATATTCAGCAGAAACCCTTGGTACGGGGACCCTCTATCCGCAACCCGAGGACGCGTTCGGTGGCTTTGTCATAAGCCCTTCGGTTCTAGGGTTGACCTGATAGGCTTTTGACCGGCGGCGGCGATTTGAGAAATTTTGATCAGCGGCTGGCGGCGCGACGGCGTGCCGCCTTCTTCGCTTCTCAGCGGCGGCAGGGCTGCGTGACGGTCAAACTTAGTATTTTTTGTTCATATATAGCTTGGTAAATATAAAAATAAGTAGGAACAAAAGATTAATTTCCAGCATAGGATATTTATTTCAAACGGTTTACGTTCGCTCCTTATTGGTCACGGGAATTCCTGCAACCAATCAAAAGCCACCAGATCACCCGACGGAAAGAAATCCGGTACCATGTAAATATACTTAAGATTACGTCGGCGGGCCTATACGCCGCCGCGCCGAACTCGAATCAGCGGTGGCGCGGTTTCGAAGCAAGTTGGCCGGCGGAGGCGGCGTGGCACATCGGCGCAACCGTCTAATGTGTGTGTGTGTGTGTGTGTTTTTGTATTCATAATTTCATCGTGTCACCCATCTCACGGGTTTGAGACGTGGCCATAAGTGTGAGTTACCGCGGTTCTACTGGGAGTCGGTGTCATTTTTAGATGGCTGTTGCTCCCAGTAAGACCCTGTGGTGGTTGTTTAACCCTTTTTCATATTATATCATTATTTTATTTTTTATTTGTTACTTTAGTGTACTCTCTATTTCAAAAATGAAAGGATCCCTCACTTTTTGATTGAAATATCAAAATATTAGAATCTATTTTTGTGTACCCTTTTCAAGAAAAGTTTTAGCGTATTAATAAATAATTAAGAATCTTCATAAACGTTAAAATTTTTTTTTATTATCCATCTAGGTGGAGCTCCGAACCGTCCATTACCGCCAACACCAGATGAAGAGGAATCAGGAGATCGCACGCTAGTTATGAAGAGAGTACGTACGTTTTTTTGTGAAATTTATTCTGAAAATTTCGTGTTTTTGATCTTATTCTTCACTAGGGCCCAAAAATACGCAGAAAAGTCTGCTACATGTTGGTTCTTATCATTAACATTTTTATGCTTCCATTATCCATCTATCTTATCACAATCTGCCAGTCAACTTTTTAAAGTCACTCTACCTCTTTCGCAGAGCATGCATTTTCTTTTCTCCCTTTTACTCCAGTACTTGTTATTATCTTCCATATTACCACATTTCACCCTCGCGATTACTTTTTGCGATCCTCTTTCCTTTCGGCACTATCGCTGGCTTTGTCGCTCGAAGTCTTTCTCACTCTTACGCACATCAAACACGACGCAACTCGTTCCTACCCTACGCGCCTAGCCTCTCCCTTTTCCTAAATGTAAGGAACCAAAAGTAGAGGAAAAGAGGCTCAGCCGAGAATGACAGAGGCAATACGATTTCCCCTATTTTATTTCTCTCCTATAAAATGATCCTGCGTTAGAACGTAGGGATAGGATATTTATATATTGTGCCTCTGAATTATCGATGATTATTGACAGTTGAGAGAGGTAATTTTATTGATTGAAATTTATAAAATAAGATTACTATTTGGATTGACGGTTGTCTGAGGGCATAAATCAGCAAACCTCAACTATCACGACTTACCTGAACCGACTCTCAATGAAAGGTAATAGCAAATCAAATTTTTGTCGTGAAATCGATTTATGAACTCAAAAATTGTGTGCAGAACATTTTCAGGGAATTCCCCTGAGTCTTTTTGGAAAATAGGGTATTTTATGAGTTATGAATCTCTCGGACGAGAGTGACAGAGGCTGCACTATTTCCTATACTCAGTTGCTCTTCTTTAAAAAGGCCCTGCATTAGCTCGTAACGGCAGGATATTGATGTATTGCGTTTTTGCATTATTCGTGATTATTTTGATCGAATCGTTTGTCGCTCTACTCCAAACACTCAAAACGTGGAACGCGCGAGTCGTGACAACCAGAAACATTATTTTTACATTGCTGGTATAAAGGATTGAATGTAAGTATTGTGTAAAAACCGGTGCATAGAGCATTATTCCACATGTGAAATCTACCTGAAACATCCACAAAAAATTTACCTATTTACCTCGTCAGATTCAAGATGAAACACGCGAGCAATCATTTCACGGCTCAGCTGTCACTTAAGACACACACAAAGCCTTCCCCTCACTTGGCAGTTACCCCTGTAACTGCCAAGCACACATTGACAGAACTACAGAGGTGCTTACAACCCGTGGAGTGGCCAAACACATTGGGGCCAGGACTGTAGAGGTGCTTACAATCGACGGAGCAGCCAAGCACAGATTTAAATCCACATCAGATGAGAAACATGAACGACAATGGAGCGCGGTTGAATTCCACGATCTCATGACAGAGCATGAAAAGCTCGACAGCTTTTGTAATATAGGTAAGGTGCTTAGGATGTTTAAAGATATAAATTTAAGGTTAGCTTCATGCTCTACAACGATGGAAAGTTTACAAGTATTCTTAAAATTAGCCGGCGATGGCAGTAAATAGATTAGGCACTAATGTTGTTAATAATGCGCACTGGAATGTGAACGGGATACGAAATAGTCTCTATGAGCTTGTAGATTTTTTGAAAATCCACCAGATAGGTAATATGTTAATTAGTGAGTCTAGGTTAAATATTAAAGCAAAAATATGTATGCGTGGATTTAATGTGATAAGGAAAGATAGGCGTAATGGGAAACCGTTGGGGGGGGGGGGGGGGGTGATTGGTTCATATGTATTTAAGATACTCTGAAATCGAAATTACCACACAAGAAGATAGAAGACGTAGCCATTAAGCTATCAGATAACACTCTTATAGTGTCGGCTTATAATCCAGTACATTTAAAACTAAATGTCAATGACCTCAATAATTATGCTAGATTACGCTATTGAGAAAATGTATAGATTCTTAATTTCGGACAATTTTACGCTTCCCTATTACAATAACGCAGTTCTTATTATCGTTGACACAGGGGTAGCCAAAAATATTGATATTGATTCAAAATTAGAAGTCCTAGCTGAACTCTCCTCTGATCATAACACTGTTAAAATAACTGCGAATAACGTCACTACTTTTCAACCGTATAAACGTGATATATAAAACTATAAAGAGGCAAACTGGCCCAAAATGAGAAATATTACTGAAAAAGACCTAGTATTAATTCAAAACTTGATACAACAAAGGATATGGACAGTTGTGTTGATTCACTTGTTGGTATCCTCAACAAAGCTTCTCATTTAATTGTTCCAATAAAAACAGCAGCATTCAAACACAAACCTCTGCCCTGAAAGTTTCTGAGTATGATTAAATATAGAAATGCTTTGCGAAGGATCGTTCAATATTATATTGGAGTCTATTGGTATTTATGAAACTTCGCAAAACTTTAATGGTGGTTGAGTAAAGTTTATGGCTAACATGGTTTCCCAAAATTTTAAAAATTCAGGGAGTTACAAAAGGGTCTCAAGAAAATAAAAATGAAATGTTTGATTCAATTTTTCGCTTGAAACCAAATTTTAAAAAAATATAAATATTTCGATTCCTTGTAATTTTCTGCGTCGATGGAAAAAATATTAAAGCACACTCGGTAACTCTTGGATATATTCTTTTTGTCAGAAAAATTTCAGGGAGTAATTTATAATTGACATGCGCAAGCGATTTTTGCATTGTTATTGTTTAAAATTTTATGTTAATGCAAATAGCGAACATATCTCAATTCTATCCTTTTTCTTCTATCTTTTTGTAAACATTTTTGTCTATGCTCAGTATCTCTTGCATTTAATGTGCAGGGGTGCACTGAAGTAAAGAAATATTAGATACATCTTGTTATTAGTTATAAATAAATTATAATATCAGGTAGTGGACATTGTGGATCGTTTCTTTTCAAAGTAATAGCTTAGCGATAAAACTACTTTTATCGACAAGGCGATACTTGATCATGATACTATTTGTATGTACGTATTTATTATACTCTCTCCCTTTTACGGGTTTAAGAGTCTTGAAAATCCTTTACAGATTAAAATCATCGTATCTATAAATATAGGCCTAACTTAACCTACGTAAGTCCACACTATAATACTTAGAATAAGCCGAAGCGGAAGCCCTCGCCCTAAACTAATTCTCTGTCGTCCTTTCTGCTTATCGCCTCTACATGTGTCCTTATTTCACGCATGATGCCTCAGAACCCCTTTTACCTCACGCCAACACTTTTCTCTAGTTCTGCTTTACACTTCTACTATTTCTTCCTTCTCATACACGTGGTGACCTAGAATGAAACAACCAAACCAAAAACCAATTTCATCTTATCCTTCTCCTTACCCATACAACTGTCTTAAACTATGAAAAGAAATTTCTTGATGTAAATATTCTTGATTTAACGTCTGGGAATAACAATTTAGAATTTTTAAGGAAAAACCCTATTTAATCGACTTCTTCCAGACCATTTATTCGGAATTATTTGTACATAAAAATGACGTTTCGGAATCAGACCGATTCCCTCATCAGATTATCTATTATGAATATGAATAATTAGTAATATGTTATGTAACAAAATATATAAAACATAAATAACAGAATAGTAAATTATAATACCTTTAACATTTCCCAGATAGTCAGTTCATATTTTGGAACATAAACGGATAGATGAAGTCGAAAAATTATTTTAAAAAAAAGTGTATTAAAATAGTAATTCTCAATATAACTATGATGCTCATTTCTTGAAATGATTAGTATCTGTAATATAAATTTATATAAAAATGAGATTAGATACGTATTTGTGAGAAAAGATGCTAAGTTAGTAAGTCTATAATTAAGTTACTGTTACAGAAATGTTCAACAATTATTTATGGAAGAGTAAAAAACATTTCTTTTATAAGTTACAAAAAATATTATCGAGTATTCCGAGGATAATTAATAGTCAAAGAGGTTTCGACATGCGGTAGTCGGCGGGGGACGAGTGATGATCGATTTCAGCCTTTTGGGCGTCCGGTAGGTCTTTGGCCGGATTGGGTTCCGTTCGGGAGCCTTTTTTGAAGCAACGGCCTTTCGGGGAGGTCGTCGATATATCTGGGCAAGCGCCTGCTGCTTGCGAGGTGATGAATACGTCCTTGACTTCCTGGGCGAGCATCGTGGAGGAGGGCGAGACCTTGCCCACTTTTTCTCGCTAGAACTCGTGGAAGGACGGCTGGGGACCTCCCTTAGACTAGTCCTGGGAGGGGGCTTTGGAATGGCCGAAAGGAAGTACACCCATTTTGGTGGCGACAATTCACTGGGCTTCAGAGGCGAGAAGTCGATAGGAGAGGCCCGCAGCTCCAATAGGTCCTCCTCCCCCAGGGGCTGAATACTCGTAGTTCCTGCGGCTGGGCTCCGTGATTCTGAGGGTTGCAGGGATGTCTCCTCGGGCGGAAGATCCACGCCTAGGTCCCGCAATACTTCATCCAGAGGAATGAGCTCCTCGCTTCCCAAGTTGGAAATGTCGGCCGGCGAGAAATATCCCTCCAGGTCTGGGAGGACCTGATCGAGTTGTTGGGGCAGGTTGAGCTCCTTGATAACCTCTTCCTGAGGACTTGGCTGGACGGTGGTTTCAGGAGCGGTTTAGATTGAAGGTTGATTGGCTGTGAGCCCTCTGGCCCTGTTCCGGCGATCACCGCGATTTCTCCTCTTTCGTTTAGGGGGCAAGGGAACGTAGGCTTTTGGGTTTGCCTGTAGGTCGCCAAGAGCGCGGCGATAGCAGTCTGTCCAGCGTTTATGTTGGCTTGGCCGATTCACTCGGGTCTGGTCCATCTGTAGTCAAAAAGCCATTCCTTGTTGGTCACCATGTCCACCATGATCTACAACTAGGATCCCAGATCCTCTTGATAGAGGACCGAGAGAGGAATAAAACAGATCCCCGATCCTCTTGACAGAGGACTAAGTAGTAAGAGGAAAGAATGCCAGATCCTCTTGACAGAGGACCGAGAAGTAATAAGAAGAAATCCCAGATCCTCTTGGTGGAGGACCGAGAAATGAGATAGAAAATTCCCAGATCCTCTTAGCAGAGGACCGAGAGTGAAAAGAGTGATAAAGAAGGAGAAATTCCCAGATCCTCTTAGTAGAGGACCGAGAGAGTGAAAAGACTGTGAAAATAGAAGGAGAAATTCCCAGACCCTCTTAGCAGAGGACCGAGAGAGTGAAAAGACTGATAAAAAAGGAGAAATTCCCAGATCCTCTTAGCAGAGGACCGAGAGAGTGAAAAGACTAAGAAAATGAAAGGACAAAATTCCCAGATCCTCTTAGCAGAGGACCGACAGAGTGAAAAGACTGATAAAGAAGAAGAAATTCCCAGATCCTCTTAGCAGAGAACCGAGAGAGTAAAAAGACTGAGAAAAATAGAAGGAGAAATACCCAGATCCTCTTAGCAGAGGACCGAGAGAGTAAAAAGACTGAGAAATTCCCAGATCCTCTTAGCAGAGGACGGAGAGAGTAAAAAGACTGAGAAATTCCCAGATCCTCTTAGCAGAGGACCGAGATATTGAAAATAGGCAAGAAATAAGAGAGAAGAAGAAAAACTTATAGAAGTGTGGAGAGCAGAAACATATCGAAGGTTAATTTTTTTAATGGTAGAGCACTTACCGTTATTGGTTATATTTATCGGCGGAGAAAAAAATAACTCGCTTAGTTGATATCGACTGGTGAAAATATCTTCAAGGATCCGGTGACTTTCCTCCTCACAATGTCAGGCTCCTACGAGTTTTTCCACCTTCACCTTCGTACACTGGGCCACCGTAAATAAGTCGGATTCTTTGCATTAGGTTTTCGAGAAAAAATAGTAAGTCGGGGTTAGGATTTTTAAATAATTAAGTCGAGGCTAGATTTCCGGGCACATACTTTATTTCATCGTAATTAATCGTAGCTCAACAGGTAGCTCGCGAATACTCCTCGAGCGCGAAGCCTTCGTCTCTTTATCAAAAAACGCGCCGAAATTATAGACTAAAGTCGGAGCGTTAACTTTACCAGTTGGAGACTGGATCAGTACTGAATCGGGGCTCACCGCGAGCGAATGCCTTAGCCATCTGAGAGCAGCGCTGCGGCGTGAGCAGCAACTAATGGACCGATCGATGTATCGATTCATCGAAGGTCGCGGCTGGCGCGCGAATAATTCAAATCAACTTAAAAGTTAAGACTTTTAAATGGGTAACAACCACAGCTAGAACAGAGGCGCTGTGCCGTCAGTCTATTTTAGTATAGTTGGGGGCTGTTATTTTGAGAAGTGTAACAGAAAAAATAATTTTAGAGAAAATTAATTGTGTAACATTACTGATAAATTTTAAATTTACCTGAGTTACGTAGTTTATAAAATCACGTGTAACTGGGGTAGGACTTATGTAGGACAAACGAAACGTCCCTTACGCATTAGAATAAAGGAACATGAAAATAACATCAGCCATGTAGAAAAAAATCATAAAGTTATAGCTAAACATTCGGTTCAATATCATAATAGAGATCCAACTGCCATAAACGTGCCTTTGCTGAAATGGTTTTCACTAAAAAGGAAGGCGAAAACTGTCTCAACAAAGTAACTGATTTAGACTTTTTCAACGAATCATACAACATGATCTTAGACTCATTATGTTAAGTCCACTTCTCTATGCGTCTGATTTTTTATTACGTTCATCTGTTAATTTATATACAACTCCGATTTTCATACTTTTTGATTGTTCAATTATTATTAACCAATCACTAATTTTTATTGTATAGTATTGCTAGTTCTTCGCCTATGACCTTTAGAAAGTTTACTGCGCATGCTCCAAGGCATCATTATTCAGATGATTTTCTCAATATAACGAATGCTTATACCTTAAGATGGAGACGGAGGGTGCACACTCCGTCACCCCTATAAATTTAATTTTCGATTTTTAATTTTTCAACATAACTATTATATAAAAAATTTTTTAACTTCGAATAATCAACATATGAATCAAATGCTACATACTTTGTCATCACTCAGGTAATTTAACAATTTATCAGTAACTTACTTATAGACTTAATAACTTAGCATCTTTCTTCACAAATACGTATCTAATCTCATTTTCATATAAATTTATATTACAGATACTAATTATTTAAAGAAATGAGCATCATAGTTATATTGAGAATGATTATTTTAATACAATTTTTTTTAAAATAATTTTTCGATTTCATCTATCCGCTTATGTTCCAAAATATGAACTGACTATCTGCGGAATGTTAAAGGTATTATAATTTACTATTCTGTTATTTATGTTTTATACATTTTGTTACATAACATATTACTAATTATTCATATTCATAATAGATAATCTGATGAGGGAATCGGTCTGATTCCGAAACGTCATTTTTATATACAAATAATTACACACATGGTGCCCTGTAATTCTACCTAAAATCTGGTGCTCCAGCACTTAATCACCTCTTTCACCATGCTCCGCCATGTTGATCTTCTTTCTTTCTTGCTCTCCTTCTGTCTTTTTCGTCATCTCTCTTGTCAATACCATATCTGCTTCCATCTCACTCCACTTCCATATCGCCTTCGCCTTCATGAACCTCACTTTGGCTTTGTCCCCAAACTTTTCCATGCGTCACCTCGCGCTTCTTAGCCATTCCTGGATTACCTCCTCCTTTTCTGATAGATCCTCTTTCATCCAAAGACCCGAGCCTCCCAATCTTCCCTTGGCATTCAGCAGACCTCTTTTGTTCTCCCATGTCTTTAGCTATAGCAACATCTCTCTTTCTAAGTTTTTAAATTTTCGCCACTATCTTCGTATTCGCGGCCAAGATTTCCACATCACGTGTCATCTTCCTTTCTCACTCACAGCACTTTCAGGTTCTCCCTCCCTTGCACTCTCTCTCTCTTCCCTCTCTTTCTCTCATTCTTCTGTCAACAGAATCTTCGGCTAGTCCTGCCACGTCCTCTACTCTTCTCCAGTCTGACAGCCTACGTGTTTCACTTCTCTCGTTTCCTTTCCACTCTGCATTACCTCAATACTCGAGTAAAGCTGCACGACCTTTCTGTTCAGTTCCTGTAGCGTTTCCTCAAAACTCCTCATATCAATCTCCCTTCCGGCTCTTCCTTGCGCCCTCTTCATCTCCCATTCTTCCTTCAGATATGTTATGATCTGTTGCCTGTTATATATGTTATGTCTTGCTGCATTTGCAAGGTTTCTACTATGTTCCAAGCGCCCTTCATTGCTTCTACGGTTTCCTCTGTCTGCTTCTTTTGTCACTTATTTAGCTTTGTTCGTGCGCTTGCACTCCTCGTGTCCCAATTCTTTCTCTCTTTCACCTTTAGCGCAGCTGATCATTGTAATCGTTTGCTTCCTTCAGCACTACTTGATTAAAACTCCTTTTTAAGTCTTTTCAAATTCTCCTCCAGGCAGTGCTGGCACTGCGTCTTACGTCCTTCCGGTACGGGAAGCGCTTGAATATCCCCCAAATTCCATTTAACCTAAGTTTTATTTAACCGAAAATCAAGTTGCAGAACAACGGTTTGTCATAATTTTTGTTTTTTTAAATTTCCAGATGACATAACCTCTGTTTGTCCTAACTACCAGTTATCATAATTTCTATGAAACCGAATTTTAATTGGACCATCATTTTCATATTTTTGAATTTCTATTCCACATAATATTTATTATTTATAATTTTCATTTAACAAAATTTATGTTTTTCCGAATTTATATTTAACATAATTGTCATTTTTCCGAATTTCCACATAACCTAATAATCATTTACACGAAATTGTACTTGTCATATTTCACATTCATCCGAACCATCATTTGACATAATTTATTTTTTTCCAGAATAACCACATAATCTAGCATTCATTTACTCGAATCGCCATTTATCATAATCCCCACTTCATCGAATTGCCATGTCACAGTTTTTTCTGTATTCGACCCCTAAATCTCATTCCTCTGGCATGTAATAATCATGCCATCCGATAAATTGGATTCTCTACCATTCCACTGGACCGGCAAAAAATAGTAAGTTATCTACGTAACAGGTGGCGCTAACTGACCATTCATCTCCAGATAGTGACATTTAGATCTCTTTCACCGAGCTGACTGATTGTCAGTGTATCATTTTTCATCCATTAATTTTTTTCTTAAAAAGTCATATGCATTAATTGAATGTCACACACAACCGTCTTGTTCTTCTAGTACGTGTCAGTTATAAATTTATAATGAGGGTAAATCTCTGTGTTTATTTTTACGAAAAACTATTGGACACCAACTCCGCGCCACACTTTAAAGGTAAAAATATTTTGCATGTTGTGTTCTGCGCGAAAAATGGTCACAATTATCATTCCACTGGACTCCTCCAGAGAAGTATGTAAAAATGGAAAACCAGTTTAACTAAAAGGTTATTTTGTTGCATCAGCTTAAACTAAATACGAATTAGAGGTTTTGAAGTGAAAGTAAACATTTTTTTTTCATTTCCTTCTCGGTAAAATGATCATTTCAGGAGAATCATCCATATAGGCAAATGCACTAATTATCTAGTACGCTCCTATTGTCTAGTTTCAAGATTAACTTTGTCCTATTTTCACCATTTTGTCATTTATTTATTTATTTATATTTTTTTTTCAGAGTCCCAGTTGAGGAATTCTCAATGCCCTTCTGGAAAACTTATCATTTCAGTATGTTCAGTCTTTTTCCTTATCGTGAATTGTTTTCAGCACTTTAAACACTCTTCACAATTATGATGTAGTAGGTACAAAATTAGGAGCATGGTGTAGTTTTGAGTTCGTCTTTGACCGCTAATTCACGGTAGAACTACTTTTCTTCTTCTTGTACCGGCGCAGTCTAGCAGTAAGAACATCAAATCTCTGACGTGGGGGGGTCTGTAATCTCATCCATTGTGGCTGGTGTCAATGTCTCCGTGAACCGAGGGTCGATGATTTTAGTAACATGCTGTATCAGCTTTCTGGTTCTATGGGGACGGCGACTGACACTTGTGGCCGCTAGGTTCGCTAGTGCGCGTGGAGATACACGAGATGCCGGTTTCAATGTTGGTAACGTCTGCTATTCGAATTACATTAGTCCTTCCTAACGCAGCGTTGAGGTGTTAGCTTAAAGCACTATTTTCGAAATACCAGGTGTGCATGTGGCAATTGGGTGTAAAAATAAAGAAGCAAATAGCTTTCCAAATAACAAAAAACTAAGGAAACTTTAGATAATGCCTTGTGCGTGCGTACAAGGTATATCTCCACGCACGGTGCTTCCCTCTAAGCTGCGCTTGAGAAATTGCCGTCACCATATTTCCTTTCTTATATTGAGTCAATCGACCCAATTTGCACCTTACTTTGTTGACATCCATATCTAACTTGATTTTCCACGGTGGATCTCATTTCCTTTATGGAGCAAATATTGCATTTGTAAGCCTAGTTATAGGGCCCAACGTTCTAATGGCTGCCACAGCTGCACAATATGCAAGAGACTGCACATTTAACGCAGTTATTGTTTCGTTTAACTGTGTATTTAAAACCTTGCTGTATAGGCGTTCTATTAGTTGACGCAGATCCTTTGTAATGGCAGATAATGCTTTTGTCTTGGTTCTATATTTCTGGACTCTAGCCAATCATGACCAAAATTTCTTTCAAGGTGCTAACGTATTTCCGGGATTCGCTGTTTACGTCAACGTTATTAATGTGCGGATGTGGTTCCTTTGTACCTATGCCCTCAGCTTCAATCAGGCATTCGTTTCCCACACCTTCTAGAGTGATTTCATCAATAGGAGGCTGCTGTTCTACTTCCATTTTGATGGTAGCTATTTCAACAGCTGAAAACAATCATGAAGCGTTTTTGGTTTGCTACATTCTGTTCCTTCATTCTTGTGATTAGATTCGGGTACTTGAGTAGGAAGAGACGATGATGCTCACTCCTCACACTTTGCCCACTTTTCTCTGCCAAAAAATAAGTGCGCATAACATCTCTGTTCATATAGTATGTCCATGTTAATCGCCTTCTTGGTAGCAGAACCTCTGCTTCTGCCTCTAGTTGAACAAGGCGATTTGTCTCCGGAGGATGTGGTGGTACTGAACCATCATCAGGTTGAGCAAAAACATCAAGTGCCGCTGCTTCATCGTGTGATGCAGCTGCCTTTATCTGTTGTTCTTTATCGACGTTTTTCCACGCCAAATCAACCAACGCCGTAAGAGCGACAAAGATGGTAATAAAGCACTCTTAGGGCTGCATTATGTCTGTAGAGATACGTTGTTCTGGCGTGAGTGGGACACCCAGACAGTATGTGTTCTACGTACTCAGCGTGTGCATGACACGCTCTGCACCTATTGCTAGGAACTTCTCGACATAAAATGCGGTGGAAATGACACCGTCCTGGCATGCGAAAATAAAACCCTCTGTAACTGAATTAAGCCTTGATGATCTGAGGAAAGCAAGAGTTTTCTTGTTCGAAAAATACTGTTTTTCTACATTTCTGTGGAGGTTTCGTGCATTTTATTGTCGAGTAGCTGTTGGCGGAATTTTTCAACCTCTGCTTTTTTTACTTCGCATTTTAGAAGTGAAGCATCTAGATGGAGTAATGCACTTTTCTCACTTCTGATGTTAAAATTCAGGCCAAGGGTCTCAGCCGCATTTTCCACGGCTTTGTAAAGGAACGCCCCTTTGCCAATCATCTCGTGTTTCCTGGCCTTTTTTAGATTGAAAGCTCGATCTTCGTCCATTGAACTACTACAAACGAGTAGAGTAGAACCGGGACGGCAAGCATGTTAGTTGCAGACACCTTGTTCAACGTTGACAGATTTGAAGACCAAATCTGTCGAAGAAGATGCTTGGTCTGCTTCGCAGAGACTCCTTCATTGATGTTACGTCCTAAATGCGGCTTTCAGGCATGTCCAGTTTGAAACCTTCTGGGATGATAATGTGGTAGGTACAACATTAGGAGCATGGTGTAGTTTGGAGTTCATCTTTCACCGCTGCTATCCTTAAACACGAGTCGCGAGCGTTGAAGATGACATTAGTCGCCTCTGGATGCTTTCTTAGATCTACTGTCGATTATTATTATTATTTATTATATAGGTATTATATATAAGGTTCATTATTATTTATTATATGTGACGCGATCTAAAGAAAGACCCCTTAAGCGGCCAAAAATCGATTCTCTGATTTTTAATGTTTTATGTAGATTCGAACAGTACAAGCGTTTAAACGTCGTTCGGGAAGAGTTCTATCGGCCCGTCGCCACTTCTCCTGCTTCTTCCCTAAAATTTACGTTTGGCCGCTTAGGGGCCTTTCTGCAGATCGCGTCACACACACACACATATATATATATATATTATATGTTTGGTTTATTATGATATTAATTATAGCAAATGGGCAAGGGCAAGGGAATTAGTCTAGAAACGCTGCAGTCGCCACATCTCCTATTCGCCCCACTTTTTGAATGCGGGAGGTAAATGAATGAAGTGCTTTAATGATGGATTTGCCTTTCTGTGAGGCAAATTGATTACTATGAGGGGGTTCATCCTTTAGGATTCCCTCCTTCATATGAAAATCGACTAAATTTTTTAATGTCTTCAACAAAGGAAGTTAAACTAATCGGTCTGAACCTTTGACCATGCTACAAGGGGAATATCCCATAGTTATGCACGCCCTAAAAATTTTACAAATTGGTGCCATTAAAACATCCAAACCTTCTTGAATTATCGTCGGGAATATAACATCTTCCCCAGCAGCCTTGAATGGGCCGGAAGACCGCACGACCCACTTAATTTTTGATTGTTTTACTATCAGCCTAGCCATCCTCCAGTCATTCCCACTGACCCTACCATATGGGCCGTCAGAGGAGTTCAGCCTAATAGCCCTCTCAGACGGGTACCCAGGTTCAGAACCAGGGAAGTGCACCTGCACGGGGTGTTCGAGGATTTCGCTAGCCTTTTCTGTCATGTCACCTGTTGGCAAAATCAGTGCCCTCAGTTGACATGTAGGGTTTTTCTTTAAGGCTCTCTTGAGTTTTTGAATCCCCTGGCAATACCCCCCCCCCCCCCATGAGTTCCTCGTAGTTTACGCCCGCCAGTTTCTTTTTTTAACGCCTAAAGACTTGGGTTCCTATTGAGTACGGCCGCGGAAACAGCCTACCGCCATCTGTTGCCTAAAAGCGGCAAATAAATACATTTTTACTGAAAATAAGAGTTTAACTATCGGATAACGAAAGTGTCTGTAGGAAAACTGGTAAAATCTCGATTTAGGGAAAAAAACTTTTGCTCGAGTTTATTAAACGGTTTGATCGTAGTTGATTTTTGAATTTCTCTGTTTATGACAGATCTATAGGATTACAAATATCACATAAAGTATGTCAGTACTCTTTTTTTCTCGAAAAAGGTACCAGGACAAATTATTGTGTTAATTGGATAAGTAATATTATATATATATGCATATTTATACGATCTATTACTTTTTTTAAAGTAATGCTAGTTGTCAGATTTTGAGGTTAGAAAGTACAATTATCCCAGAATATTTATGGAGTATATTTTATTTTAATTCAAACGACATTGAGTATTTTTTTAGTTGTCTTGAGTTTTAAGTGAAACTTTTTTTTAACAATTCGCTATGTCATGTGGAAAAACTTTTTTCTTAGGTTTGTTGATTATGGCAGAAGCGACAGAACGCAGTCAAATAACTAGGAAGGGCAATTCGAATTGTTGTGTGGTAAACTGCTTTAACAGTTTCAAAAATACTGGTCCTGATGTGCATTTTTATGCTTTTCCAACGTATCACATAAGTCTGTAAATTTTATTTTTTTTAAACTGCATGTACATTAGGGAGGTCCAAAAACTCATGGAAAAATTTCTTTTCATACTAGAGGCCCACGATCTCTCCCATATGATTCCAAATTGACCTTTCGAGCACTCTATTCTCGCTTTTTACTTTAAATTATTTCTGTTGGTCTAGTGGAACATTTATGAACATTGGTTCATTAATTTTCAATTATTTAAACAAATGGAGTTTGTTTAAAAAATATTTTTTTTGAAATTAAAAAAAAAATTATTACCATTTCTTTGCTGCAATATATTTATCAACATTGATTACTCAATTTTTAATGGTGTAAACAAATTCCATTTGTTTAAGAACAATTCAGAAATATGTATAACAAAAGTATTGTTTCCAACAATCAGAAGTTTTAATATACATATCAGAAAAGAAAAACTAACAAATGTTGAAAAAAAAAATTCTTGAATCAAATTAAAGGTTGTTGAAAATAAATAATAATTTATAATCTCAACGATTGGCAAATATCTGAAAATAAATTCATGTCACTTAACGATAATACAGTAGGGTCAGTATACGTCAGGAATATCAGGATCTGCAAGTGGTTGTTCGATTTTAGGTAAACTTCGTGAAATTATAGTGTTATATAAGAGACATTTCGGGTCCAAAGGATTTTTGAAAATTTTCAAAATTACGG
>CAKNXH010061802.1:92920-110654 GCA_932178445.1 Andricus quercusramuli | reverse complement strand
AGCGAGTCAGCTAACCAACTGGGTCGGCTACTGGGCTACGACATATATATAGAGATTTGGAAAGGTTTGATTTCAATTTAAATGCTTTGCATTGCAGAACCGTGATGGGGATCGCATGAGATCAGGTACTGACTTTCAGAGGTCAGAATCATCGTCTGGATCAAGGCCTTGCTCTGTGCTACCGGATCTTTTGACATCATCTCCGAGTCAACGACAAGACAAGTCTACTAGTGAAGAGGTCAGATTTTACTTTAATCAATATATTTATAAAGTGTTAATTATCAGGTGCTAATGATGCTCACATTCAATTACTCTAGGTAAAAGAAAGTAACTAAATACTTTGTATTACCGCAAATGTGGCTAAGCGACTCGTTTTTTTCGTTTTTTTAAAATGAAGGACAAGAAGGAATTTAAATGAGGTATTGATGCGTCAAAGACATAACCTCTACCTAACGCTCTTTCGTACCATAAAGCAAAAACAGACATTTAATTTTTATTAGTTTTATTACTGGTTATGTCCCATATTACTTTTTTCATTATGTGCATTGAAAAATCTAAATATTTTTCATTTCTTTTGAAATAGGGATAAAACGTTACTAGCAGGTTCCAATATTACTCCGTCGAAAGATAAAATTTTCTTCAGCTTGCGCATCGATGTTAAACGCCAAAGTAAGAAAAATTCGGTTATTTCTCAGTATTTGAAGGTCGAAAATGTTTTCGTATTAAATCCTTGATTAGTCTTCGATTAGAAAGGTTATTTAAATTAAACACTTAGTAGATTTAGTAGTAGACTTAGTAGACGCAGATGTAGTCAACGTGTTCAATAACATTTCTGTCAATTTGGTTACCCAGAGTATTAGAGAGAGATAGACAGAAATCTCTGAACATACTCTCTAAATCTGAATCAGCGATAAGTATACCACTAATTCAAATCAGCGTATATACGCTGCTGAAACAGCGAAATTTAGCTGCTGATCAGTGACATTTCACTAATCATCGGCTGAATTTCGCTGATTTGCCAGCGTATATACGCTGATTCAGATTTAGAGAGTACAGCAATTTCTGAAAATGAATTCATAAAATATGTTGAATTATGCTTAAATACTACTTTTTTAATTTTGAGGGTAAAACTTATAAACACATATGAGGTCTGGCCATGGGTTCTCCTCATTCTCCGGCTGCAGCGAATTTAGTAATGGAAAAATTAGAAAGCACTTGTTTAAATACATTAGCGGGGGGGGGGGGGCCCCCTTCTACTATAGATACGTAGATGATATCATCACAGCTGCTCCCCATAACAAAACACTAATTATCTTAGAGCAATTTAATAGCTACAATAATAATTTAAATTCCACCATTGAGATCGAAAAAAAAAAATAGTTTTTTGGACACTTTAGTTATCGGAGAAAATAATTATATTAAAATTGACTGGTTTTGAAAGAAAGCATGGTCGGGCAGATATTTAAATTTTCACTCGTCTCATCCAAAGTGCCATAAAATTGGAGTAGTAAGGGGTTTGTTTTTCAAATTATAGTATGGTAGCAAAATGTTAAGTACATAATTATTTCCCATTATTTAAAAATCATTAATTAAATAGCTGTGAATTCGATCTCGACTTTCGAATTCGAACTTCCCGTTAGCAAATGTATTTGCTTCCTCATAGAGGAAGCATTAGTTATTTTTTTCAATAGTAGACAAATCAAAGTCTTCATTTTGCTCAATTTGAAAATAGAAATTTACAAAAAATACAAAATTACAAAATAATACATAAAATTCTTAAATACAAAGACAAATCAGATAAATCAAACCTTGTATTCGAAATGATAATTTTTCGAGCTGGAAAAGGGAAAGGAAAAGTTCTGTCGCACCCTATCTTTTTCCCAGCTTCATGATTCCTTTACAAAAATTGTCAGAATTACTCTATTAGAAAATTTATTATCAAAAAGTCTTTTCTATTCATGCGTCAACTTTGAATTATGTCGGTGAAAAAAGTTTTTCTGTTTAAAACTGATGATTCAGATATTATAAATGACTTTTCTATCCTCGCATCAACTTCAAATTATGAGAAACAGAAAACTTTTACTATGAAAAACGATTTCACAAATATATAAATTACCATAACTTCCCTACTCTTCAATAAAATATATTAATATTGTCGGTCAGTCGATTCGTCTCGAACGAATCTGCGACGTATACGACCGAGTTGTGTATTCGCTGCGTTTTAACCTCGGTTTTAATTAATGTCGAGCAGGAGGTTTGACGGGAGGGTTCCTTCGACAAATTGCTAAACTCTTCATTTGCTCATGAAAATATTCTAAATAATTAATAAATCTTGAAAATTTGAAGAGCATAATAGAAAGAAGTCATAGGAAAGATATTGTTAGTTAATTCTGTAAAAAATTCACCCTATTCGTCGAAAAATAGCCAAATTCTGATTTTTTAAATGAAAGTTGTTTAAATAATTAATAATTCTTGTAAATTTACAAAACAACATAGAGAAGAGCATCGGAAAGACAATCTTTGTTGACTCTGTAAATAAATTGGGTCTATTCCTTGAAAAATATACAAACACTAAATATGTTTATGAAAAATATTTAAATAATGAATAATTATTATTGTGAATGTGCAAAGTAATGTACGAAATCCTTATTTGAAATACATAGTTTGTTGCTTCCGTAAAAAATTGGGCCTATTACGTTGAAAATAGACAAACTCTAAATATATTTCGGAAAATTGTTTAAATCATCAATAATTATTATACATTTGCAAAGTATCATAGGAAATAGTCCTCGAAAAGATATTCTTAGTTGACTCCAAATTGCCGGTAAAAATTGTTTAAATAATTGATAATACTTGGGAATTTACAAAGTATCACAGAAAAATTCACAAATTCTGTCTATACCTTGAAAAATACAGAAACTCTGAATATGTTTTTGAAAATTGTTCAAATGAATAATAATTATTGCAAATGTGCAATGTAATGTAGGAAAGTCTTATTGGAAATACGCACTTTCTTGATTCCGTTACAAAATTGAGCCTATTAGTTTCAAAACAGCTAAATTCTTAAATTGTTTATATAATTAATGATACTTGAGAATTTACGAAGTATCATATAAAAAAGTCAGCGGAATGACATTCTTAGTTGAAGTTTTAAAAAAATGTAGCCTATTTGTTAAAGCATAGCCAAATTCTAAATTTTTTAATGAAAATGGTTTAAATCATTATTAATTCTTGCAAATTTACAAAGCAACATAAGAAAAAAGTAATCAGAAAGACTTTTTATATCAACATACAAAAAATTAATCAGAAATATATTCTTGGTTAATTTCATGAAAAAAATTAGCCTATTCGTTGAAAATAACCAAAATCTGAATTTGTGAAGCAGCCTAGAAAAAGAGTCTTCGAAAAGACATACTTAGTTGACTCCGTAAACAAATTGTGCCTATTCCTTGACAAATATACAAACACTGAATATGTTTATGAAAATTGTTGAAATAATTAATAATTATTGTATATTTGCAAAGTATCGTACAAAAGATTTATTGGAAATACATTCTTTCTTGATACCCTAAGCTAATTGACCCTATTCGTTGAAAAAAGACCAAGGTCTTAATTCGTTTAGGAAAATTATTTTAAAAATTAATAATTCTTGGAAATTTGCAAAGCATCATAAAAAAAGTCATCGGAAAGATATTCTTACTTAACTCTGTAAATATATTAGCCTATTTGTTGACAAATACCAAAAACTATATTCGTGGAAAAATGGACAAACTCTAAATTTGTTTATGAGAATTGTTTAAATAAATTATAATTCTTGGGCATGTACCAAGCATAGAAAAAAGTCACCGGAAAGATATTCTTAGTTGACTCCGTTTTCTTTAAAGATAAATGAGCAAAGGTTAAACACTTTTTTTAAATTCTCTAAACTTCTTAAAATTACAAAAATAATTCAAATTTTAATGTTTTTTAATAAAAATAGCACAGATGAATTCATATATTCAATTGATTAAGGTTGCAATAATAGTTACAATTAGAAGGACGTTATATTTCTTGAAAATGTAACTGAAAGTTAAATAAAATAAAATTATAAACGTTCATAATTTTGTATTGTTAGTTAAAATTAGAAGGATGTAATTGTCTTTGAAAATGTAAATAAAAATAAAATAAAGCAAAGAATGAAATCATATTTTCAATTGAGTAATATTTCAAAAATAGTTTAAATTTGAAAGAAGTCACATTCCTCGAAAGTGTAACTAAAATAAAAATAAAATGAATGGCTAAATATTCATAATTATCCGTTATTTATAATTATAATAAAAAAAGTTTTAACTTGTAGCTTAAATTGTTATTTTTTTTTTAAATTTGCTTCAAAGCTACCTAAATTTTGAAAAAATTGAAAAAAACACAATATGGATTCATTAAAATGTTTTAATAATACATCACAGTAAAAATTAGGGAAAAATATATTGCATATGAAAAATTATTTTAGAAATTCTTAAAAACGCACAATATTATTTTATTGAAGACATTATTAAAGTACTGGAAGCAATTAACAAAAAGAAAAAATGAAAAAAAAACATTCAGCGCACGCATAAACGCGATACACGCACTAGTTTCGTGTCTGTAGAAAATCTACTTTTTAATTAAAATATTGATGTTATATTATGTTGTGTTAGCTTCTGTTTAATGACTTATGGTGTACCGAATACCCCGAGGATACAAGTGGTTGCTTTTGACCTCTTTTCTGGTGTCTTAGTGCCAAATCGTTATCCTGTGGACATATAACCTCACTTTCAGTGTTCCTTCGCGGAAGTGATGCGGTTCTTTTCTCTTACTTTTTTGATTGACTCATTCCGACTTTGCCTGTGGAGCAGATATTGCAGGGGACTCATGCATTTGTCCCTGTGGTGTGCACTATCATCCTGGATGTATGGGCTCTTCTATCAGCCAAAAGACAGGGAAAAGAAAATGCTGCGGCTATAAACCAAGATCATCATCTCCTATCTTCAGGTATAACAAAACAAGTGATGACGATAGTCCTGTAACTAAAACGGACCTTGAAGCGCTTTTAAATCAGCATATGAATAAAACGACAGCACTCCTAGAAGATCATCGAGCATCCATATGCACTGAGTTCAAGGAATCGACCGAAACTCTCGCTTCAAAACTCAACGATTTCAGTACTCAATTGGGCTCTGCACTAGACCGTATTGATAACCTGGAAGTGAAAGTTCAGCAATTGGAAATGAAGCCCAGTGGTAAGGATATCAGTTTGAACTGCATGTTGGAGATTACTGACAGGATGGCACGTAAGCAAAACTATGGATGCCCAGAAAATTCCTAACCTCCCAAATTAACAATTTCCTTTCAAGCATCCCAAACGATTACAATCCAAGATCTATTAAATGCTCAAGGATTGGTAAAAATCCACAGACATCTGGACCTCCACGCCCCGTCAAAATAATTTTCGAGTCAGAACAAGTTGCACAAACAATGCTCCAGAAATACTGGGTGTGGAGGAAACAACGTCAACAAGCGGATTCTTTAATGGAAACGAATCTTGCACCCGACCGGACTCCAGCACAGCGAGCGAGTCTCAGCGAGTTGAAGAAGATTATGGAAACACGGCAAGCTCGTGGAGAAAAAAATCTGAAACTTGTGTTTCATCTGGGAGAGCCGAAAATAGTCACCAAAAGACTCACTGCAACTCATCCTTCCAAGGTCACCATTCATCACACAACTTCAATTTAGGTATCACTCGTACTCACTCCGTAGATGTAACACTTTTGAATGATATTTCAATTCATTATCAAAATGTCAGAGGTATAAATACTAAATTTAAATCTCTTGTAACATCTTCTGATATTTGTAACTATGATATTTTGATTTTTTCCGAGATTTGGCTAAAACCTCAAATTAATAATGCTGAATTTTTTGATTGTGAGCTTTTTGTTGTTTACAGAGATGACAGGTTAATTAAATGGGGTAGTGGCGTCCTTATTGCTACTAAGACTAGAATTGTCTGCGGCTCGTTAGACGTAAGCTCCGTTATTCGGTTAGTATCCAGAGGGAACATCGTTTCAATTAAAGCTATTCTTGAAAAAATCCCTTTTATTCTATTAGCCACATATATTCCACCTAATACCTCTGTTCAAGAATTTTAATTATTTTTTGACGCTTTGTCTAGTTTGAAAGCTATCTGGAATAACAAACTAATAATCGTGGGTGACTTTAATATTCCTAATTTGAAAAATTTTGTGAACTTGTGTAGCTCTGATAGGAAATCTGCTTTGCTTGTCGCCTTTCAACATCTCCACCAGCTTACACAATGCAACGATATAAACAATATCAATGACAGGTACCTCGATGTCGTGTTATCAGCTTTCCCCTGTGAAATGTCTTCCTGTAATATACCAATCCTGCCAGTGGACAGGTACCACTCACTACTGGTTTTATGTTTTGAAGCACATCTACCTTCAGTATCCAAAAAAACCAATATGCCTATTAGTTCAAACTCGAAAAGATACAAGTTTCAAAATCGTGACCTGTCAGGTGTGGTTTCTTGTTTAGCCGCTGCGGATTGGTCGGCGCTATACTTAGCAAAAAACGTTAACGAGGCACTTGATATTTTCTATGAGTTCATTTATGAAATCTTAGATAGGGAGGTTGGTACTTATACCCTGAATTCTTACGAAAATCAATATCCACCCTGTACACGAAACAACATATTTTTGATTTACAAGCTAAAGAAAAATTTAGATTAAAATATAATAGTACTCAAAATCTTTACTATCTCAAGGCCTTTAGGGAGTTGAGAACCCATATAAAGCGTAAAGCCCGCGTGTTATTCGAATCTTATCAATCTGGCATAGACAATAAAATTATTGAAACGCCTTCCTGCTTTTGGAACCACATAAATAGACTGAAAAAACCTCTAGAATTCTAGGTATTATGATGTACGACAACAAAGAGCTTACCTATCCTCTTGATATCGTAAACGCATTCGCGTGCTTATTTAATAGCGTGTACAAACCGTCTGTTCTTCCTATTCAAGGACTCTGCTCAAAACAACGAATTCTTTTTGGCGACACAACTCAAATCTCTAAACAAGAGCTACTGTCAAATATATGCAAACTTTCAAATAAGCTTACTGCTGGCATCGACCTAATCCCAATTTGTCTGCTTAAAAACTGTGCGAATCTTTTTATTGATCCCTTAATGCGTTGCGCTTCAATATTCATATTGATTACTTAGAGAAGCCAATAGGGCACTGGGATTTCTAATGAGAACCTGTCGTTCGTTTAAAAATCCGATTGCACTGAGTTCTCTGTACTTTGCGCTAGTTAGATAAAAACGTGAATATGGATCTGTGATCTGGTATCCTACAGCAGAATACCTAATCGAATCAATCAATAAATGTCAAAAGAAATTTTTTAAATTTCTTAATTGGAAAGTAAACGGGCAATTTCTACCTCCCGGTTCTGATTACATTGAACTCTGTGACAGGTTCAAAATATGGACTTTGAAAGATCGTAGGACTGTCCACTCAATTTTATTTCTCTTGAAATTACTAAAGGGTTATGTCGACTGTTCCTATTTACTAGCTGAGATACCATAGTTTGGTCCTCCACGAAATACCCGCTCCGTGGTGCCTTTTTATCTTGAAACTTCAAAAAAGAAACCTAATCGAATAATCAACACGCCTATAAATAGAATGTGTGGTATTGTAAACAAAATTAGTGGAAATTGTACAGTTCCTCTTGATATGGTCCATATGTCATTGTCAAACTTTTTAACTTCCATTGAGGCTTATATCTAAATTTGTATATCGTTCAAATATATGCTTTGCCATTATTCATGTAAGTTCACACCTGAAAATATAATAATCGAATATTGTAAAACATTGTAATATAACTGCGTTGTGTGTAAAAGGTAAGAAGAAAAGAATTCAAAAAATTCAGAATCTGAATTCTCATCAATACGTGAATTTTCCTCCATCGAAAGTTCCACCATCGAGTAGACAAAAAAAGCAAAACCTATTCCTTTTAATCGACTTAGAAAAATTTAATGGAAGCGTATTGGGAGGAATTGAAGAGTGGAGGAATGCAAAAGAAAGAATAGAAAGAAAGAGAATAATGTCACTTTGAAGACGCAAAAGCTAGTCCTTTTAATCAACTCAGAAAAATTTAATGGAAGCGTATTGGGAAGAATTCAAAAGTGGAGAAATGTAAAAGAAAGAATAGAAAGGAATAAAATAATGTCACTTTTAAGGCACAACAGTGAATTGAAATAAATTCATTTTTAAATGAATAAATATTGTATTACATTTATAAATTACAGGTGAAAAAAAAAGAATTTGGGTAAATTATGTGAACATTTTTTTTATTAATCTGTTTAACAGAAACATATTTTGACCGATTTCATATGAAATCTGTCTTGGAACACATTTAAATTATATTAAAATTATTTTTTAATGTACGTGCATGGATTACCAAACCACAAAAAAATGAACGGAGCCAAAAAACGATCTATCCAGCATAGTCGAAATCAAATTTTTGAAATTTCCTGCCTACCTTTTTTTTTGTTTGAATTTGGATTTTTGGTTTAGGTTGAATTTTTGCAACTTGACTGCTAAACATCTGAAACCGTTCTTAGAGTTTAGGGAAGGAAAGGAGATGTTTAGTAGCCAACTTGCAATTAGAAGGAATTAAAATAATCGAAAATAAAGCATGTAAGTATGAAATTAAAAATAACCATGACAAAAAAAATTGAAATTTTCAAACTTCTGTTGTACACGGAGGAATAGAAATCATGCAAGTGCACGCATTTTGTGGAGAGATGAGAAAGAATTAAATTAATCCAAAATATAGAATGTAAGTATGGAATTAAAAATAACCATGAGAGGTGTGTCTACTGCTCGCATTAAGAGGAATTAAAAAAATGGAAAATTTGTTCGGCTGTATGGAACGTAACACAAGTGGCGTTCGTTAAGGAAATAGAAAAGAATTGGTTTCGGAGATAAACCTATTCTTTCGTTGGGCACTTCTCCCGATGGAAAATTAGCACATTCAAAAAAATTAAATACTGCTCACTCTTTCGTTTAAATATGAAAGTATTAATTTTTTTGAATTCTTCTCTTCTTACCGGGTACTCTATGTTAATGATAACATTGATATGTTATCCTGTAATTGGTCGTAAGA
Source organism: Andricus quercusramuli (assembly GCA_932178445.1). Classification (NCBI taxonomy): domain Eukaryota; kingdom Metazoa; phylum Arthropoda; class Insecta; order Hymenoptera; family Cynipidae; genus Andricus; species Andricus quercusramuli. The sequence continues at coordinate 101,454 of CAKNXH010061802.1, read as the reverse complement.
CTGTTGGATAAATAAATATATGAAATGAAATGAAATGAAATATAGGATACACAGTCAATGATCTCGGCGCGAGGAAGAAATGAACAAAAAGAAAAAAGACTGCAATTGATGAAAAGGAAAGTTTTTTACCATTATAAAATTTGTATGCTTTTTTATTTCTTATTAAACATATAAATGGTTTATATTTTAATATTATGGTTCAAACAGAAAAGTTATATTTATTGTTAAATAGGTTATAGCTGCGTATATGTTTTTGTGTAAACTAAAAAATTATCAAACTCTGAATTTGTGTATGAAAATTATTTGAATAAATAATCATCGTTGTACATTTTAAAAGTATCGTAGAAAAAGGTTGTTGGGAATACATTATTTGTTCATTCCGTAAACAAATTGAGCCTATTCTTTGAAAAATGGCAAAACTCCTAATTCGCTCATGAAAATTGTTCAAATAATTAATAAATATTGGAAATCTGAAAAGCATAGTAGAAAAATGTCATCGGAAATATATTTATTGTCAATTATGTAAAAAAATGACCCTACTCATTGAAAAATATAAAAATTCTGAATTTATTTATGAAAGTTTTTTAAAGAATTAATAATTCTTGTAAATTTACCAAAAAAAAATTGTAGAGAGTCATCGGAAAGACAATCTTAGTGGATTCTGTAAAAAAATTGTATTTATTCCTTGAAAAAACACAAACTCTGAATATTTTTATGAAAATTGTTTGAATAATTAATAATTATTGTTAATTTTCAAAGTATTATAGGGAAAAGTAATTTTGAAAACATTTTTGATTGATTCCGTAATCAAATTAACCCTATTATTTGCAAAATAGTCAAACTCCTATAATTAGTTTATCAAAATTATTCAAATAATAATTTATTCCTTAAAATTTTCAGAGCATTATGAGAAAAAGTCAACGGAAAGATATTCTTATTTAATTCCTGAAAAAATGAAGCCTATTCGTTGAAAAATCCTAAGCTCTGAATATGTTTATGAAAAATGTTAAAATAATTAATAATTATTGTAAATTTGCAAAGTAACGTAGGAAAGAATTATTATGAATACATTCTTTTCTGTTCTGTAAACAAATTGAGCCAATTCGCAAAAAATTAGACAAACTCTTAATTCGTTTATGAAATTTGTTAAAATAATTAATCATTCTTGTAAATGTACATATGCAACATATAAAAGAGTCATGAGAAAGACATTTCTTATCCTCATAGAAAAATGTAAACAAAAAAATATTTTTGGTTAATTCTATAAAATAATTTAGTTTATTCGTTGAAAATAGCCAACATTTGAATTTGTAAAGCAACATAGAAAAGAGTCATCAGAAAGGCATTATCAGTTCATTCCGTAAACAAACTGAGCTTATTCGTTTATGGAAATTGTTGAAATACTTGTAATTAATCATTCTTGTGAATTTACATATATTAGCAGCATAGAAAACAGTCATCACAAAGACGTTTCTTAGCATCACAGAAAAAAGTAATCTGAAAGATATTCTTACTTAATTCTGTAAAAACTTGAGCCTATGCGTTGAAAAACAGCCATACTCTTAATTTTGTAATGAAAATTGTTTAAAAAATTAATAATTCTTGTAAATGTATAAAGCAACGTAGAAAAGAGTTATCGGAAAGATATTCTTAGTTGACTCCGTAAACAAATTGTGCTTATTCCTTGAAAAACATTCAAACTCTTATTATGTTGATAAAAATTGTTCAAATAATTAATCATGATTGTGCATTTGCAAAGTGTCGTAGAAAGAGCCTTTGGAAATACATTCTTGATAATTCCGTAAAAAAATCGAGCCCATTCGTTAAAAAATGGCCAATCTCTTAATTTTTTATTCGGAATTGTTTAGATAATTAATAATTCTTGAGAATTTACCAAACATCATAGAAAGAAGTCTTCGGAAAGATTTTCTTAATTGACTTCGTTTTCTTCAAAGATATACATATGAGCCAAGAATGAACACATTTTTAAAATTTTCTAAACTTCGTTAAATTCCAAAAATAATTTCATTTTAATGTTTTCTAAAAAAATTAGAACAGGATGAATTCATATTTTCAATTGTTTGAGATTAGAATAATAGTTACAATTAGATGGACGTCATATTCTTTGAAAATGTAACTAAAAGTTAAATAAAATAAAATTCTAAACGTTCCTAACTTTGATATAGTTTAAATTTGAAAGAAGTCACCGTCGTCGAAAATGTAACATAAATCTTTTCATCCGATAAGATAAGGGTCGTGACTCAGGAGCACTCAGCCATTCGAATCTACGAGCCCAAGCCTAGAACTACTAAGTAACGCACACTCTGGAATCTAACGCTTACGGCACAGACCAACTTTAAAATATAGGATAAATAACCATAACTTCCCTACTTTTCAATAAAATGTATTGATATTATAGGTCAATCGATTCGTCTCGAACCAAGGAATCTTTTATATTCGTGCATCAACTTTGAATTATGCTAATGAAAAAAGTTTTAAAATATTATTGAGTGCTAAAAAAAATGCAATAAACATTTTCAGAAATCCTTCGGCCAGTTTTAAGATATTAGTGAGAAAAATGAGTTCTCCAACTTTCATCAATTTATCTGCAACCGTTTTCTAGTTATCGTGTTCACAAAAAAGCGTGACATCCACACATCCACACACACATGCGGACAATTGCTCAGAACATTGTATTAGACATTTTTAAATTAGGGATGGTTTAATTAAATGACTTTGAAAATTTTGGAAAATGTTACCATTACAAAGCTTCCTCTATGAGGAAGCAAAATCAAATTTTTGGAAAAAACAATGCAAGGTACGGAAACAGACGAATGAACAAAAATTGTGCATTAAAAACAGATTTACAAACTTTTTATCAATTTTTGTTATAAGAATATATTCAACATGAAAAAAATTAACTTTATTCTTCATTTGAAATCAAATAAAAATTTAGTAATTTGTATATGAAGAACATTTAACACGGAGCGCAAAGTGTGCGATCAATGTATTTCGGAGCGCGAAGCGCGACTACCAAATCGCGCTCAAACTTTTTTGTTTCTATCATTCGGTGCACAGAAGCGAGCATGGAACGCCAGTTTCAAATGATTTTCAAACCAAATATCGAGCGCGAGTATCTGGATGAGAATGTGTTCCTTAAGGTCGATAGAACCTTGAGTAAATAAAGTTCCTTTTCAGTCTAAAATAAAAACAAATTTAACAATCACTTCATATGAAGAGGTTTTGATAGCTTTATAATATTTGCGAATGAACTTTTTCTTTTCATCGAAGTCGAACACGAAGTTCAAAAATCTAGAGGAACCGAGCGCAAGGGGCGATGTAAATACGTCCGAGCGCGTAGCGCGAGGTGAATACTTAATCGAGCGCGAAGCGTGAGATCCAACATTCGCGCGCCCTAGGCGCTCTTAAACTTGCGAGTGAAGCTTCCTGAATGAGGAAGCAAAAGAAACGTTACGTCTTTATAACTCTGAATCTCTTACCAATAATAAACAACCAGAACAAATTTTTCTAGATTTAAAGTTTCTCCATATGTTAAAGGTTTATCTGAAAAGATCGAACACGTTTTACGTTATCATAAGATAAAAACAGTTTTTGCAACACTGTACGGGAAGTTCTCGGTATATGCACCAAAAAATGAGCAGAAAATGGCCGATCCTTGATGAAGTCAAAGTGTGCGGGAATCATAACATTCCCGCACAAAATTTCATGCGGGAATGTTCACCATCAAGCATACTTTGAAGGAAAGTTTTTATCTGCTGTATTCCACACACGAAAATTAAGGGAGCCACTAGTTTCTGATTGGTCGCAAGAATTATCACAACTAATCCGAAGCCACCGGATGCGTGATCCATCAGTATAAGCTGCCATTGGTCAAAATTTTACGCGCACGATTCAAAATCAAATTAATTTAATTTGATTTTGAATCGCGCGCCAGATTACATCCAGTTGCAGAATTTGTCAGCTTTTCTTTTCTTTTTTTTTGTTCGTCAGAATTTCGTCAGCTGAGAAGTTATCCGTTTAGGTTAGTTTGCCTGGTGCAACTTCGTGTATCTTTGGGAAGCTTACGTTTGAGAGAGTCGAGTGTAAATAATTTTAGTTCGTTTTTTTTTCGTCTCCGCCCAACAATCTTATTACCTACCAATATTTCTTATGTCACGAACTTCCCTTTACAGAGGTTACAAAAAATAGTATATGATACGAGTGCGGGTTGGTGATTCCCGCACTTGTATCATAATGTACTATTTTAAACCAATTGAGAATTCTGGAAAGTTTTTCCCAAACTTAAAGGATCCTCTTCCAAAATTCAAACGAATGGGTTTATTATATAAATGTAACTGCCTAAATTGCTCTAAAACCTATGTTGGTGAAAGTGGAAGAAAATTAGAAACTAGAAATAGAGAACATGAATAATCATACAGTCTTACAGAACATTTGTTAGATACTGGTCACCAATTCGAATTTGACAATACACAAATTCTAGCCTATGAGAGAAACAAACCCCGCTGAAAAATTATTGAAAATTTATTTTATGCAAAATCGGACGATTTTCGTACCTTTCTGTGCGTGTTTGTGGGACGCAAAGTTCTCGTTTGTCGGAGGAGGTATTTTGCCGGCCACGACCGTAAAAGTATCTTTAACGGAGTGCGCGCATGCGCTTTTGGTCCAAGCTGCGGCACTCTCCTGGCTCTCTCTTCTGACGCATGCGCGGTAGATATGACAGATGTTTGTAGGCGTACAATACAGGTGTACAGAGCATGCCGGCCGGCAACACGCAGCAACACGTGAGTCCGCGCGAGAGAAATAGAGAGAGACAAACACACATTCATTCTGTTTTTATTTGAAAATAAAATCTTTTTGCTCGAAACTTCAACTATTTGGTTGAAAATTCAACCATTTAGTTGAAAATTTGACTGTTTGGTTAAAAATACAACTGTTTGGTTGCAAATTCAACTGTTTGGTTTGAATTTCAATTATTTGGTTGAAAATTAACTTTTTTTTGTTGAAATTTTGATTTGACATATTGTTGGCACAAAAGGGCGCGAGAGAGAGACAAACATACATTCGTTCTTTTTTTTTATTTTTGACCGGTTCTTTAAAAAGATTTTATTTGACTAACAAAAACTAAAATGAACATAACCGCACATGTTTATAGTAAGACTAGTATGAAGCTCACGTCCAACATTTAATGTTATGTTTAATTTTAGTTATAGTTATTCAAAATGATTGTTGTATTTTTCCTTACGGGAGGGGGGGGGGGCTTCGCCCCCGAGACCCTCAAAGGGGCTCTGCCCCGTGGTCCCACCGGGGCGGAGCCCCGGACCCCGTCTCCCCCCATTAAAGCTTTACACTCGACACCCTCATACGCATACGAAAACCGTGAGAATTTAATTCTTTCATTCTTGGCGAAGTCTTGCCAACTTGATAAAATGGATTTTAAACCATTTTTAAGTTTTTATAATGCCATTCGTCTTTAATATCATGTTTTTGTATACAAATATTGCTTACATATATTTTTTCTTCATGTTATTTAATTAATTGACTTTATGTCTGTCTGACTTGAAACATTTTTATTGATTTTTTAAATATGTGGACTTTTCCAAATGTTTTTGTCTGTTGTTTAACGAAAGTTGTGTTACCAATGAAATGCTCATCATATTAGAGTAATTTCTTTTATTTACAAACTTAATGTATTTGATTCCTCAAAATTGTCACTTAACTCAACTTTCTTTACTTGATTATAGTCTTTACTTTTTTGTATGTTAAACGATTTTTAGTTTTTTGTATTTTTCAGAATTTGACTATAAAAAATTTATTGAATAGAGTCCAAAATCAGGACCGAAATGTTTATTGATAATTTTGTCTTTAATTTAAGTGACCTTTCTAATCGAAGACTGATCAAGGATTTGATATACAAAAGGTCGAGACTTACTCATTATAATGTTTTTATATGATCAGATTGATCAGGATATACATTAGAAGTTGTATACTGCATCGATATAATGAGTATTATTGAAAAGTACGAAAATTAGCATATTCGTTGTTCGTTTGAGGCAAAATAATTTTCTGTCTTCTTTTGATCGAAATGGAAATATTTCTTAATACTATCAGACTTATGTCTACACAGTTCCAGACTACAGACAAAAATATCGTGTGTTCGCGCATTGATGTTAAACTTAAAGAAACGAAAAATAATACAATCTTACTCTATTTTTGCGTATAATTTATACAATTTCTTACTTTTGTCAGTGCTGTATATTAATTTAAGTAAAATTTGAAATATGAAAATGTAATAAACCTTGGAAATCAGCTTACCTTTTGAGTAAGGCGACTTCTATAATTTGAACTGAGATATCGTCTCAAACTTTGGTAACATCGATCTTGATAAAACGGGGTTTCGTTATGAGACAATTTGTCTAATTAATGAGATCTACGTAGGATGTCACGGCTCCCTATGGAAAAAGGCTCATTTTGCTCACAAATTGGTACCTAAAATTTGACTTCCGATTTTTTTAGTGTTAGCATGCAGAACAAAAGACTATTTGTTTCAGTCCAAATCCTAGGAACGATGGTGCTCAGATAATCGTTGAAGATAGCAAAAATATTGTTTTTGTTTATTGCAAAGAACCTGTTTTCCCGATAGAAACAAAGTTTGGTTAAAAAATGTAGGTTCTACAAATATCGACAAAATGACGAGTCGTACGTTAAGTTTCGTTCATTTGCAGTTATTTTTGCAATAATCAAGCAACAAGTTTCAAACTTTCAGAAAATATGTCCCCTACCACTCTTAAGAAGTGTGCAAAACTTCAGCCCAAAATAATTATTAGTTTTCCCAAAAACTCATTTCCTTTTATAAAAATTAGCTTATTGAGGTGAAGCGATTTGATCAGCGAGCAGTGTGATTGGCTGAAAGTCCACTCACTTTCTTAACAGTGATCGGCTATCGATGTATAAGTAGTGATTATTTAAACTGGATAGCTTGGCTTTCATAAGAAGCAATCGCCTTCGTGGAAGCGTTACTCATAATACACTTTTCGCTTTGCAAGGAATGTTCATATGCTGGTAAAGTAGAAATATTTCGGTATATATACAATTGTCTTGATGCTCGTTTTTAAAAGAATGATTTTCATTAACATTTTATTTGTATTTTCAAAAATTAGTTTTGATTTAATGAAACATTTTAGAAACGCAATATTATCAAGTCAATCTGTGCAAAAATTCTATTTTTGAACAAAAAGGCTCAGAAACATTATGAATCCAAAAATCAGTTATTTTGAAAAAACATATTCGAAAAGTTCAAAATATGCAAAAAGAATTGCATAGAAAGGCCTCAAAATATGTTTCCAAACAACGTTTTGATCGGCTCGTTAGAGACAAGTATATGACAAGATGAAAAAAAGAGGGAGAGAATTGGAAAAGAGACAACCAAGCCATCCTCACCAACATGTTTCGAGATTAATTAAATCTCCTCATCAGGGTATAACTTAATAGGATACTACGAAAAATTATTTCTATCACATGCTTTATATTAGTAATGTATGTATATACGAGACTGAAATTTCTTCTCGTACTGTTATTTACATTATTTTTCATTTTTTAATTTTTGGATGAAAATTTAACATTTAATTTTCGGTTTAAGTGTCAATCCTTAATATTTCAAAATCATTTTTGTACTTTAATACTTATTTTAATTTCCAATTAACTGAAAATTAAATTACATTAATTTCCAATGTTTCATATAAAAATTCGATAAAAGTATGAAAGGCTTTGTTATCTCTCGAAAGGTCTCTTTTCAAATTGATTTCATTGATGCCCTCTCTCTTCATGTATAACATTTTCACATATTAACTATTTCTTAGCCCCACATTTTGTCAAATTCCCGCAAAATCATGACAGCATGTTAAAATTAAAAAAAAAAAAAAAAATTTCAGTTTCACACAAGAAAAAAAAACCATAAAGAAGAAAAAGACTTATCCTTCTGTTGTTATGTACTATATTTCATTGTGAAGAGCAAACAGTAACTCCCTTGTAAATTTGAAATGAAAGTTCACTTTATAATACTAGGGAATCTTTTTATAATTTTTCATTTTGCACACACTTCTTAAAATTTGGTTATTTCTATACTTTAAAATTTCCGTCTAGAATCTAGAGCAACTGAACCGTACCGTGCCACACTGAACACTGAAATCATTTTAAAACAGGAAAAAATAGACGAATGCAAACTCCCTTTGAAAATGACGGATATTGGTTTGTACCCATTTTTCCTAGAACTCAAGTACAGTGTAGTTCAACCTCTTTAACTGTACACCCCTTCCTAGTCAAGAGACAATCTACAGTCGTAAAAAACACATGTTGGGAAAATTCTTCTAAAACTGGCCCTTGAAATATTTCCCCCACTTTTGAAAACGCAATTATCACAGTGACATAGTACTCAGTAAATCCATCTATTTAATAGTTTTATCTCTTACCTGCATTTACATTTTTGTAATTTTAGAGATTCTCTCTGAATAATTTGA
>CAKNXH010061802.1:23816-90239 GCA_932178445.1 Andricus quercusramuli | reverse complement strand
CACAACGTATCGTCTATTGCGAACTCATTTAATTGGTTTTTTTATCATTTGTTCGTAAAAATGTTATTTTTAGCTTGAATGAAATTAAACATTAAATTGAATTTATAATTCGGGGTGATTTTTTAGTGTGAGTCCCCTCGCCTCTCATATCGAAAATTAAGTCAAATAATTTGCTTATTACACTGCATGTGCACTTCTTCTTCTTTGCCTCACAGTTTTTTTTGGGGAAAACATCACATACTATTGATGATGGATGTTTTCTTAACATGAGAGTTAATTCACCAGAGGGAAGGAAAGAGTGATATTTTTGTGTTCCAGACACTGTGTTTGCTGATGCGCATCTGCTCTTAAGTTCTTGATTAGTGATGGCGTGATTTTCTTTGGGACTAAAGAATACTAAAGTTTCAATTAAATTTTTCTTAGCCCACTGATACTAGGCTTCAGCAGTCAAAATCGGATCTATAGATGACGCTTGTAGGCTAGCACGCGCTGCGAGTCATTTCTAAATTACACCAATACCATCACAAGGGCATTTTCCGTGCGCCTTTGCGTGGAAATGCCACTCGGCTGAAATACCAAAATGCATTTCATGGTGGAGCAAATTAATGAAGTGATACTTATTTTTGAAGTGCTGGGCGGCTCCATCTGTAAAATAAATCATTTTTTTTGGTTGGAAATTTTCTTTCAAATAGTGCGTAACAATTTTTTGAAATTCGTACACAGCAATTGTGTCATGAGTCAAACAATCTGATAATATAGCAAGACTGCGGTGCTTCAGAATGTTGTCTGCTTTATAATAAATTACCACAGTAAAATCGTATTGGGGGAAATTTAAAATGACTCGCAGCGCGTACTAGCCTACAAGCGTCATCTACAGATCCGATTTTGACTGCTGAAGTGGGCTAAGAAAAATTTAATTGAAACTTTAGTATGTATTCTTTAGTCCCAAAGAAAATCACGCCATAACTTAAGAGCAGATGCGCATCAGCAAACACAGTGCCTGGAACACTCTTTCGTTCCCTCTGGTGAATTAACTCTCATGTTGAGAAAATATCCATCATCAATAGTATGTGATGTTTTCCCCAAAAAAGCTGTGAGGCAAAAAAGAAGGAGAAGTGCACATGCAGTGTAATAAGCAAATTATTTGACTCAATTTTCGATGTGAGAGGCGAGGGGAATCACACTAAAAATTTCGTGAACTTTGACACTTAGTTCAAACCAAAGTTAGGGATTCATACAATCAATACAATTACAATTCTATTAAAAACAGGAATAAAAATGAAAACATCTGGTTTCTCTTAAGACGACTTGGACTCATTCCTCCAAAACACTTGCTGCCGATAACAATTTTTTACCCGCAGATCTTTTAATAACCTTCACTACAAAAAGCACACTCCTTCCTCTCTCGCAGTTCCCTCTACCTTTGATGATACTAAATTATTCTTTTCTGACATATCGCAAGAAACCCTAATTAAAAAACTCTTAGAGGTAAAATCAAATGCTCAAGGTTCTGCTGGTATTTCAATTAAAATGATTCGCTTAGCTTTACCAGTCATTTGTCCTATTCTCTTGCATATCTATAATGCATCTCTGCAGGTAGGAATATTTCCTGATACTTGGAAAGAGGCGATTATTCGCCCTGTTACGAAAATTTCTAACCCTACCTCTCCCAAAGATTTCCGCCCGCTATCCATCCTCTGTGCCTTGTCTAAACCTTTCAAACGCATTGTCCATCAGCAACTTACTGCACATATTGAAACTAACAATTTAATGGACCCAATGCAATCTGGGTTTCGTGCCAGGTATAGTAATCTTACAGCTACACTTAAAGTAGCTTCTGACCTTAAACTGGCAATTGATAGAAGGGAAATAACGGTTGTTGTCCTTTTTGAATTTTCTAAGGCGTTCGATACAGTTAACCATAATTTACTATTGACTAGGCTCAAATCACTTCACCTCTCAAATATGGCTGTGCAGTGGCTTGAATCTTATCTTAGTAATCGCTCTGAAAGAGTACAAACCAGCAATGGCGAGCGTTCTGACTGTGGGGAGGATAAGAGTGGTGTCCCTCAAGTTCCACGCTTGCACCTACTCTATTTAATATTTATACATCTGAACTTGGTAGTGAACTTCGACACTGCAACTATCACAAATATGCTGATGATTTCAAGCTTTACCTCTCCGGGCCTATTGCTACTCTTAAGAGCTTACTTCAAAAGGTACAGGAGGATATTGATTTGGTGGTGCAGTGGGCCTTGACAAACGGTCTCACTCTTAACCCTACTAAAATTAAGACTATAATCTTGGACCTTCTTCCTCTCCTTCACTTGCAACAATGGCGACCTTGCCTTCTCATTTGATCGATGGGCGTCTCATTCCCTTTGTGGATTCTGTGAAAGATTTAGGCTATATTCTTAATCGCTCTCTTACATGGAATGAACACGTTGCGGATATCTCAAGGAAAACCTTTAGAGTCCTCCAACAGCTTAACAGGAATAAAGAATCACTTCCTACTTCAACGCGTATCCTCCTAGTTAAAAGCCTGATCCTTCCTTTCTTTGACTACGGCTGTGTGGTATATGACGATATTACTGATGAGCTGAATGCTAAGCTTGAGCGTATGCTTAATGCTTGCATTAGGTTCATCTATAACATCCCCAAAAGTGAACATATTACTCAGTATAGAGAAAGAGCAGGACTCCTTAACGTCGCCAAAAGAAGACAATTTTGTATGGGTAATTTACTTTATAGCTTTAACTTTATTGACGAAGATCAACCAGCACATTCCAAACTCCGTGAAAGGAAAACAGTATTCAAGATTCAGCCACACCGCACGTGTAAAATGCAAAGGTCCTTTGTTATTCGTGGTGCTCGCCTTTGGAACAAACTACCTATAACCATTAGAAATGCACCTTCACAATTTCATTTTAGAAAACTCCTGTTTGATTACTTATTCAATACATCAAATTGCGTATTTATATTTATAATATTCTTCTGTTGATAGCCTGGATCCAATTTTTTGTATCATAGTTTAGTTCTTTACCTTTGTTAATACCTATTTTTGATTTAAATGGTCAAATCGATCGCCGTCACATTCTAATTGTAGTATGTATCACCTGTTCATTATAGGGCTATTTAGCCCTAGGAACTTTTCATGAATAAATACAAATACAATTTACGCATTCAGGTATTTATTCATTGGAGGCGGGTGATTTATTTTGGTCTCTATCCAAAGACAAAAGCAGAGTCAAGGATGATTAATCAATTGATGGACTATTCATTTTATATTTTTTGTATCAATAAATAGAGAAAATGAGACATTTTTTAATTATTATTTTCTACCTTCAAATCAGTGACGTAATTAATCCTATTCTTGACAAAAATGAATGTCGAAGTATCCGAAGAATATAAATAATGTACACGATATGGAATGTAATTGTTATAAACAAATTATATAAAAAAATGGAAACATATTGGAAATTTTGCTTGCAAAGAATATTTGTAAGTTGAAATTGCTTGATTTTATCAACAGGATCATGCTTGATAATGGGAATTTGTTGTATGGTATAATTTGTTTATTTTATAAACAAATTCATAGTTTAGGCAGTTTTTGTCAGAAAGTAATCGTCTTTCTTTCTTAGTACTTTTAAATGATATAAGTGGTAATATTTAGTGATCAGGATTGGTCATTCGATATTATTTGTTTATCCTGTAAAAAAATTTTATAAACAAATGCATTGTTTGGTCACTTATATATAGAAAGCAATAGTTTTTTTCTAATCGTCTGAAATTTACAATTTAATTTCTACTCGTTTTCAAATTACATAATTGATGATATTTAGTGACAAAGAATTGTTACTCGATATTATTTTTTTTTTTGTAAACAAATTTTTTTAACAAATACATAGTGTGGTCATTTATAGACAGAGAGTAATAGTTTTTCTTTCTAATCGTCTTCAAATTACAAAAGTTTTTATGTTTAATGTTGAAGAATTGTCAATGGATATTGATTTTTGTTTATGTTATAATCAAATTTTATAATCAAATGCACAGTTTGGGCACGTACAGATAGAAAGTGATCGTTTTTCTTCCTAATCGTCTTGAAATTACATGAATGGTGATATTTAGTGACAAAGACTTGTCAAAGAATTGAAATATTATTTGTTTATGTTACAACCAAATTTAAGAAACAAATGAATACTTTGAACATTTATAGATAGAAAGTGATCGTTTTTCTTCCCAATCGTTGACGCTTCAATCTGAAAAGTTGATATTTCGACACAATATTTACATTGTCAAATTAATAGTTGGATTTGAACCTGTAAAGATGAATTTTTAACTCAAAAGATTTCAGTTTTAATTTTCTACAAAAAAATGCATTTTCAACTTTTAACGTATTATAGTAACTTAAAAGTATTAAGTGAAAATAAGAGTATAAAAATTGAAACTATAGTTTAATTTTCCACCCAAAGAGCTGATGACTTCTCAACAAAACATGTCATAATTAACATTTCAAACAAAAAAGATGATAATCTTAAATAAAAAGCAGTATAATTCAGCCAAATAGACGCATTTGAAATAAAAAAGTTGATTTATTAAATGAAAAAGACTAATTTTTAAACAAATAGTTGCATTTTCAACCAAGAAAGATTACATGTCACGTAAGAAGATTGCTTTTCTACCAAAGTATTATTAAATTGAATATTTAAATTAAATTTTTTAATTTTTAACAAACTGTCAAGGAAAAAGATAAAATAATTTTCAGTGTTAATTAAAAATTTTTAAAAACGTCAATTCTGATGTATTTTATTATTATCATAAATATGAAAAAATATTCATATTCAACGAAAAATTGAAATTACATTTTCAGTGTACAAAATTAATTTTTAACCAAAAAAAAAACAAGTTGAAAAAAATGATTTTTTAACAAAATAATTCAAGATATCTTCTTATGAAAGTACAAAGTACCTATCAGACATGGATGTCAATCCGAGATATCAATCATAAAATTTCATGATTTTAGCTCTTTTACTTTTTGAGATATGGTGAACAGAAAAAAGTTACACACACACGGAAATTTTTTCAAAACTTCATTTCCGAGCTTCTGGAATCGAATTGTATGAAAATATATCAAAAAGTATATTCGAAAATTCCGGTCATTACAAACCCCCATCTATAAGGAAGCAATAATGAATTGATTAATCATCAATGGAGTAATTAATTAATTACTCGGATGTGCAATTATCTGATCTCCTCGAATCTGCTCTTGTCTTTCGATGAAGATCAAAGTGAATCACCCGCCGACAATGAATACTGTTACAATCTCTAAAATTGCCCAAAACATGGATCGATGAAATTTTTATTAGCTGATGAAATTTGAAAATGATATAATTGAAAAAAAAGAAAAAAAAGGATTAGGTAAATCGGTCAATATTCTCAGTATTGAAGGTAATCTTAAATAAAATGGAAAGTTACCAAAACTCCAAACGGAAATTGAACGGGTCTCGTCATTATGTAATGAACCTAATGCAGCATATTAAAATTCAATTTCTGCATATTTTAATAATTATAAATTTCATTAGAGCGGCTCGAATCGTGTCACGCGGCAACAATGGAAAGGGCGGATGAGTTACGACCGACCCCCTGGGTTCAAGCATCCTTGAAAAAGTTCACGGTTTAATATGATGATTTTCACTATATAGAATTCCTGAAAATAAAACAAGAACTCAACGATAAAATTTGGATAACCACCACAAAATTCTCCAATTATAACTCCTAAAAAACAAAATAAAAAAATGTGTTTCTTTGGACCAAAATAAAAAAGAGGAAAGAAAAATGAGAAGGCACTCAACCAAATCCCCTTCCTTCTCTTTTTTATTTCTTTCGTCTTTTTTATTTTTATTATTATCAGATTACAATAAAAAAGCATGCAAAGTATTTACCAACGTTTCGGTGCTCACACAGCACCCTTATCAATGCAAGAAAATGAAAACAGGTGGGAACAGCGGCCAAGACTTATTTTGTTTTTTAATATAAAGAATTTCCATGAATTCTCGCTTTCTCTCATTACTTTCACTATGTAAAATTTTAACAGTTTCCCAGTCAAACTCATGGTCAACATACACAAACCCTCTCGTATGTCGAGCAAGAACACTCTTATAACAACGTCCCAAACGAACATAACTTTTGTGCTCCTCCACCATAGTATTAAGAAGTCTTCCAGTCTGTCCCACGTATACGGAAAATAATATGAATATTAAATTTTTTTAACATGAATTGAATAGTTTTAGAAATTTGACCAAAAAAAAGGAAGAAGAAAAGTATTAAAAGAACTATATTCTCCCAATTCCTTCTGATTATCTGTAGCTGGAATGTTACTTTGTTTGTTTTTGATTTGTTGAATTCTAATTGTGATTTGTTGCTCAACCAACTTTTTTGGGTAATGATTCAGAAAAAGGATATTCCGAACAATATTCAAATTCTCTTTGTGAAATGAAGTGTGGGACAAACCTAGAGCCCTGTCAACTAAGTTTTTGATGACTGCAATTTTGTTTTGAAAAGGATGAGCCGAAATGAAATTTAAAATTCTACCTGAATATGTATTTTTCCGGTATCAATTGGAAATAGTGTTACTATCCTGACCTTTAGTTACTTCTACGTCCAAAAAACTGATTTTACTATTTTTCTCTATTTCGTGGGTAAACTGAAGTTTTGGATGAAAACTGTTAAAAGCATCAAAAACCGCCTGTAACTTTGCTAGAGGAACACACAACAAGGTGTTATCAACATACCGATAGTAAAAGGGCAAAACAAAATCCAGCTTCTTGAAAGCAAAGACTTCCCAATCTTCCATAACCATTTCTGCAAAAATCGGAGAAATGACTGAACCTATGGGAGTACCAACCTTTTGCCTATAAAAAGATCCATTAAAAATTTAAAGTAAGTTGAATTCATAATGAAAACTATCCCTTCAATAAAATCTTTTGGACTTAATCGAGTACGTGTCCTTATATTGTCCCATCTATTTAAAATTGCTTGTTTAACTAATTCAAGGGGTATATTTGGGAACATTGCAACAACATCCAAAGAAATCATTACATGGTCATCAGGGACAGTTTTTTTAATAATATTTCTTTGAAGTTCCCAGCTATTTTTTATATTGTATTTAGAAGTTGTAATTGAGTCTTTAAGTATCAAATTAATGTTTTGTTCTAAAAATTTCATTGGAGTGTTAATAGTTGAAACAACTATTCTCAAAGGATATCCCTCCTTATGAATCTTTCTCAAACCATAACATCTTGCAAGAACTGTGTCCCCAGTATTTATATCAGTCCATCTTATATCCTTAAGAACAACCCTGATATAATTTGCATGAATGCTGATAAAGGTAATATTACAGTTTGTTTGAAGAAATCAGATTATATAAGGGATATGGAGGATTTACTTTCCAATCGTGATAACTTTGAATTATTGAGCGAAAATCCGTTAAAACAATTAAGAAGAGACACCTTCAAGATGCTGGACAGTTGGAGAAAGAAAGGAGTTTTGGGAAAGGATATAAGAAGGACTGATATAAATACTGGGGACACAGTTCTTGTAAGATGTTGTGGTTTGAGAAAGATTCATAAGGAGGGCTATCCTTTGAGAATTGTTGTTTCAACTATTAACACTCCAACGAAATTTTTAGAACAAAACTTTAATTTGATACTTGAAAGACTCAATTACAACTTCTAAATACAATATTAAAAATAGCTGGGAATTTCAAAAAAATATTATTAAAAAAACTGTCCCTGATGACCATGCAATGATTTCTTTGGATGTTGTTGCAATGTTCCCAAAGCTGGATTTTGTTTTGCCCTTTTACTATCGGTATGTTAATGACACCTTGTTGTGTGTTCCTCTAGCAAAGTTACAGGCGGTTTTTGATGCTTTTAACAGTTTTCATCCAAAACTTCAGTTCACCCACGAAATAGAGAAAAATAGTAAAATAAGTTTTTTGGACGTAGAAGTAATTAACGGTCAGGATGGTAATATTATTACCAATTGGTACAGGAAAAATACATATTCAGGTAGAATTTTAAATTTCTTTTTGGCTCATCCTTTTCAAAACAAAATTGCAGTCATCAAAAACTTAGTCGACAGGGCTCTAGGTTTGTCCCACATTTCATTTCACAAAGAGAATTTGAATATTGTTAGGAATATCCTTTTTCTGAATCATTACCCAAAAAATTTGGTTCAGAAACAAATCACAATTAGAATTCAACAAATCAAAAACAAACGAAGTAACATTCCAGCTACAGATAATCAGAAGGAATTGAGAGAATATAGTTTTTTAAATACTTTTCTTCTTCCTTTTTTCGGTCAAATTTCTAAAACTATTCGATTCATGTTAAAAAAAATTTAATATTCAAACTAATTTCCGTATACCATTTAAAATGGATTCAATAATAACTTTTGGTAAAGATCCTTTAGATAAATTTGAAAAGGGTGGTGTGGTGTACAAGATCACTTCCAAGATCTGTAAGATGACTTACGTGGGACTGACTGGAAGACTTCTTAATACCAGGGTGGAGGAGCATAAAAGTGATGTTCGTTTGGGACGTTGTTATAAGAGTGTTCTTACTAGACATACGAGAGTGTTTGTTGATGTTGACCATTAGTTTGACTGGGAAAATGTTTAAATTTTACATAGTGAAAGTAATGAGAGAAAGAGAGAATTCATGGAAATGCTTTATATTAAAAAACAAAATAAGTCCTATATTAATTTAAAAACTGATTTAGATAGATTAAACAAAAGTTATTCAAGTTTGATTAATTACATTTAGTTTTCATGAGTCTTGACTTTCTCTTATTTCTTGTTTTTTGTGACGGATTGGCCTGTTGACCCACATTCAGATCTCAGGTATCGAAGGGATAGCGTCGTCGCTTGGTCGCTGTTCCCACCTGTTTTCATTTTCTTGCCTTGATAAGGGTGATCTGATAATAATAAAAATAAAAAAGACGAAAGAAATAAAAAAGAGAAGGAAGGGGATTTGGTTGGTTGCCTTCTCATTTTTATTTTTGTCCAAAGAAACAAATTTTTTTACTTTGTTTTTTAGGAATTGCAATTGGAGCATTCTGTGGTGGTTGTTCAAATTTTATCGTTGAATTCTTGTTTTATTTTCAGGAATTCTATATATTGACTTGATTATTGGACGTTAAATGAGATTTTGAATTTGATTTTAGTCTGATTGAGAATTCTTGAATTTCAATTATGATTTTCCTTTCTACTTCGAAGCGTCTGCTTTCGGATCCCCGTGTGTACTTTCCCGGTGGCGGATTGCTCGTTTCCAGGCGCATGAATAAAGCAAATTTTCGATTAATCAAAAAAAAAACAAGACCATTTTTCAAAAAAACGTAGACTTTCTTTTTGTGTATTATGCCATTGAGATTACGTGGTTAAAATATTACATCGAACAATACATCCATGTAGGAGAAAACAGGGACAAACGAATACACGGGCTAAAAATCAAGCCTGACGCTCCGTCAAGGCGCTCCGCCTTCACCTTTGAGCGGTGCGCGGTGAAAGTGCGCACAGTGACATAAAAGATCCTGCCTGTAAACCGCGTTAGTATTTTCACAAGTCAGTTTTTTTTTGTGAGTAAATTTTACTATTTTTGCACAATAAATATGCATTAACATTCAATATCCAGTATTTTCTATAGAATTACCTCCAAGAATCACTGTAAAATACTCTCATTTTTCAAGTCTTTTGCGAAAGTTTCGGATAGGAATTCACTCAGTCGGTCGAAGTATTATTCTGCATGTTAATAACAATGGAAAAAGTATTACGCGCGCGGGGGGGGGGGGGGGTCAGAAGTTCCTAAAAATGTATCACGTATTTTTTGAGTGGCCCCTAGCCGAAACTTTCGCCAGAGAATTCAATCTTTTGAAGCTGCCACCAATGGGCATATATTTTTTCCAAAGGTCATTTTTCAGGCCTTCAAATAATTCAACTTTTTGAAGCCGCCGCTAATGGGCCTATATTTTTTTAAGGTCATAGACTGAGCTTTAAAACCTTGCAACGATTCTTTTTAAATTTATTTCTTGCAAAATTATGAATTTTTTAACAAGTATTTTTTTATACCTTTAACGTGTTCCTTCCTTGCTTCTTGCATTGTCTACACATAACCTTTAGGTAACATCCTTTTCATCCCCTTCCAATCCTTCTCATCCGCCCAGGTTAAACTCATCATAATCACATCCCACTTTTCTAACTCCCGTCAGAAACCTTCATTCTTGTTCTTCAAGCCTGACACATTCCAGAAAGCTTTTTTCACGTTTTTCCCCTCTTTTGAAAATGCCGCCAATGGGCATATATTTTTTTCAAAGTTCATGTTTCAGGCCTTCAAATAATTCAACTTATTGCAGCCGCCGCCAATGGGCCTATATTTCTTTTGAATGTCATAGACTAAACTGTCAAACCTTACGTTTTAAAAATTTATGTGTTGCAAAATTATGAATTTTTTAACAAGTATCGATTTTTTTCTATATTTCTCTCAAATTTCAATTTTTATTTAAAAATTTTTTCAAAGATTGACACTAACAACAATTGTATCATGTAGTAGACACTTCAAAAAATAACCCTGACTTTTACTCGATTTTTCGAAAGCCAGAAACAGTTCAAAAACTAAATAGGACTTGGGACCCTGTCTGTAAACGGAAGGTTGGAAAAAGAAGTCTGTAAACGGAGGGTTAATCAAACACTGTATTTTAATACAAAATTTCGAACATTTTATTTTCTAATTAAACTTTATCTTTATTTTTTTAAATTCTTCCGTAGAAATATAGAAAAATATATAAAAACTACACCTTAATTTACTTCTTTAAATTTAACTATTATTTTATTTAATTAATCCTTCGAATAATTAATTAATTCGTTTATTAAAATTAATCATTTGTTATTGTATTAGGGTTACTGTTGTTAATAAATAAATTATTTATACCGAAATATGACATTGTTCTTATTTTACTTTCCTTTCCCATTTAATATATTCTTCACCTCAATTCAGAATTAGAATATCTGTTATTTAATTTCAATTTCTAATAAAATTTTATGTTTCATAACAGTCAATTTGTTCAGGAAATATAATTTCACAGTGTTATTATCAAAAAATATGTAATCAATTTTGCACTATTTTTTGTGGCTATAAATCGTCAACGGCGATGCCACGCTGAAAACACCAGTTCCCCTTAGATCACTGAAGTTAAGCAGTGTTGGGCGCGATTAGTACTTGGATGGGTGACCGTTCGGGGAATACTGCGTGTTGTTGACCCGTCGTGGGTGTGGTGGACCCACACTGGTAGTATTTATCCACCTAGAAACACTACCCGAATCGGGTAGTGAGGCAATGAACTTTCGAGTTCGAAATGCTAATCAATTTTTTTTTTTTTTATATGTAATAAATAGAATACATTATTTATTTCTCTATGCTTTTCGTCCAAATTAGTTTTAGCAAAAATACTTCATATAATTTTGATAGACAAATTTGGAATTTAATAATAAAATTTGGTACGATAAAATTGTAAGTTTAATTTTGTTTCTGGAGTTGAAATAGTATATTGTGCTACAAGTTGAAAAAGCGAGAGATTTAAAACGAATGTGAAGTTAGCCACCCTCGCTCCGCTCGGGTTTACCTGTTTTTTGTGTAAAAAGAAGGCGATTTTTTGTCGATTGATGCAACAATAACACCGTATTTTCGGAGAAACTAAAGGCGTTTTAGGTCAGCTACGAAGTCGGAAAATAGAATGAAGTTGGCTGCGCACGATGCACGAGCACACCCGAGGCAGCACGAACACACCCGGAGTAACACGAAGCAGTTTGCACTTTATTTACTTTTTTCACTGTGCCTCACTTTTGTCACTGCTTCCGTTCACTTTTTTCACTGTTGCCTGAAAAGGTCGGCACTGCGCATGCGCCACGTCATTGACCTAAAATCGGTCACTTTTTACACCAAAAACAGGTGGAAAAACTGGCACTTTTTCGAAAATTATAGAAAAAATAATTTAAATTCATTTTTTCGCCATGTTACGATTGAAGCCTATCCTGCAGCGAGAAGAAAAGACTTTACAATTTTTTTCATTTACAATTACTCTCATATGTAAAAAAAATATAAAACTTTAATTATGATATACATAAAAACGGTTGTCATTACGAATAATATCAGTTAAATGAATTTCTAACTAATATTGCCTATGCTTGTCATGTAAAAATAGGCTGGAAAGATCCCAGCGTCATCTGCGCTTAATGCTTCAAGTGAAGATAACGATAAGTGTAGATAACGATGACTCTCATAACACCCTGTCTCTATAATTAGGTAAGCTTCTGCCTCGTCCATTTTCTCTCAATGGCTGCTGCCCATATTTGCCGACCCAGTACTGTAACTGTTCACCATCTTATTTACCTGGTCTTTGTAGCGTAGACCATTGTCTAGCTGCATTCTATGGTGTGTAGCGATTCTGCTTCACTCTATTTTTTTGCCTTCCAGCTGTAATTGTGACGGAAGAAAAGTCTGTCTATTATCAGGATCACTTAAGTTTTGCGCACAGCCAGTTGAAGGCCATTTCCCTGCATCCACAGGTTGGCCGTATTTAGGCTGTCGTTGACTTTTATTTCTAACTATCCTACGGTATCAGCAGTTATCACAACTGCTAGATTGTCAGTGAAACCTACTGGAGTTGCTTTCCCTGGTACTTCGTACTCCAGGAACTCATCGTATATCACGTTTATGAGAACAATGAGATATTATTTTATTCGTTAAGCGTATGTACTTTGAGCCGGACCTGTCCACTTTTGCTCTGTTATACTTATTTTTAAAAAAAATGTGATAAAACTTGAAAATTCGAAATAGAGGATCCCATCTAGCGGTCATAATTTCAAGATTTTTCCACATTTGCCCCAAGAATCGACTGTAACTGTTACGGTCACAAGCATCAACTGTTCACTGAAATTTTTTTCATTTTAAAATTATCTACTGGGGACCCTAACTTAGCAACCATAAACTAATAAATTTTCAGAAGGAAAAGTGGGCGATGGTCAAAATTCCACACCAGCTACCTGTGAACTGTTCCCCAACCACATAAGGCATACGCAATAAATTTGGCTTTTAGGCATAGATTAGCCCTATATTAACTTTTGAATTTCTTTCGGAAGGGCTAAACAGTCAAACTCAAAATCATTAAGCCCTGCAAGCTCCATATGTCGAGTATTGTGCAAATGTGTAAATATTGAATACCTAATTTGTATTTTTTTGTACACGGAGAAAAATGTCTAGTTAGGGTAACAAGGATTCTGGTTAGCCGTACTAGACAGTCTAGTAAAATATGAACCAACACGCCGTCTAGTTAAACACACCAGACAGTCTAGTTAAACACTGTCTAGTTAGAATTACAAGACATCTGGTGCAAGTTACCAGACATCTAGTACGGCGAAAATTTCCATGGCTAGTAGTGCTAACTAGCTATCTAGTAAAAGTAAGCAAACGTTGAGTTAGGCTTACATGTCCGTGTTTAGGTAGTCTAACTAGTTTTGTGGTAAAATTTACCAGATGTATGCTGTTGGGAAATAGTTTTTTCTAGGAAAATAAGTATGTTTTGAGGATCTTTAAGACAGGTTTCAAAATGTAAACAGCACAATAAAAATGGATTTCGTTTATTAAACACTGGCCAAAGGTATGATTTTATATTACTGGAAGAAATCGTGCGGCCTGAAGCATTATCTTCAGAACAACATGGCGGCTACACTGAAGAAAAAGATAGTTTAGGTTTCTTGAAATATAGCCTTGTAAGAGAAAAGGTTCCACAAAGCCAACAGATTATCCACTGTATCATCACAGAATTGACTTATTTTAATACACGCGAATAGAAACAAAAATAAAAACACGTCACTTCTCGCTTTTTGCCATTCTGAAAATGGTCAGAATAACGCACGGGACACAGAAATGCAAGAGGCTGGAGGAAACTGGAGGTGACGACTCCGAAAATTAGGAAGCAGGCTGGAGGGAGAGAAAGTGTAGGTAAAGGGTGTAGGAGGGAGCGACGAAGGGAGTGAGAGATTAGTGGGGGGTAACGCGCTACTAGATGTCTAGTTATGGACACTATTTGCCATAACACGACGTCTCGGTTAAATCTACTAGTCTACTTACAAGACATCGAGTAAGAATAACGAAACTTCTGCCTTAAATTTACTACACGCGCGTAACTAGATTCATCTAGTAAGCCCAACTAGACCTTTTTCTCCGTGTATTTCTTCATAAAAAGTTTCTAGTGCTAGGTAGCTCTCTAATGAACAGGTAGTACATGTTATACATAAGATTATGTAACAGCGATCGATGTGACAAAGAACGTAACATTTCGTTCAATCGAGAGATGACACCCGCTGCCTGTGAAATCCAAATATTGTCTTTAAGATGAAGATATATACGTCCTGGCCACTTACTGACGATTCATAAAGTGTATAGGCATTTCTTGAAGCGCTATAGCGGATTGTGGAATGATCGCCAATTACACTGTCTAGACTTTTTAGCCTTTTCGTGAAGTGCGCAAGGACCTTTAGATAGTATCTGTCTAACTATTCTAGCCATTGTATGAAACGCGTCCCATCGAGCAGATGGTTCCACGAATGATAAACGACCTTTGCATTCTACAAGTGGGTTGTGTTTGCATTTTTAGTGCTGTTTTCCTTCCACGCAATTTGAGCTATTTTGGTTGATTTTTATTAATAAAGTGGAAGAGGTTAAAGGAAGTATTGCGGAGCTTCTTTGTTGAATAACCTATACAGCAGGTTTCCCATAAAAAAATGTCTTCGAGTCGCCAGACACTTTTTGCGTTGTTTTGCGATTTTCCAAGTCCACCACTATGCACTAGGGCGGTCCTTATTTCAAATTTCTTGGAAACAGTTTGCTCCCACTCGCGGTTCTGGTGCGAAAGCCGAAAAATATATCCTTTAAATTTTATCCAAATCGTGGAGTCCATATCAAGCGGATCAAAAATTTTCCTCTTGGAAAGGGATTTGGCTGTAAATCGAGGTATACAGTCCTAGATTAGTAAAGAAAAATACCCCCTAGTAATTTTCAAAAATTCAAAAAAATGGCGGAGATATGGGACTTTGAAATTTTAGGTAACTTTTTGTTGATAGTTCCATATCATTGGTACTAATTAACCTATTTAACTTTTTGATGTCCAAATTTGTTTGTAATGACATTTAAATTTAAACAAAAAAATGTCCATAAAGAAAAAAAAGCTTCAGATATTTTTTTGAAAACTCAAAAAACTAAATACGCTTTTTTGAAAATACTTGTTTTTGAATTTTTTTACTTTCCTGTCAAAGAAAGCTAAAAATGTGTTTTACCAGACCTGTAAATTTTATCTTTGGACCGCCAGTGGTTTACGAGAAGAAAAAAATCTTGGGGTCCGTCCTTCACGTGGATGCGACAAACATTACACCGCGCCACGCCGCTTACATTGGGATTCGCTTTTGTTTCCAGATTCGCGGCAAACAAGCTTATCTAAACTGTCTTGTCATGAAATCTGCATGGTAAAAAAAAATACTTTTACTCTCACATTTCACGTGCATCTTTAGCATTAGCATCATATCAGCGACACTTCCCTTTATTTTACTACGCATTATTTTGTATTGCTATTAAGAATACAAATTATTTTATTACTTGCTTTTTCATTTCATGAGAAAGAAATCATAGGGCTACATAACAAAGCGACAAATATTACGTCGCGCTGCGCCATCTCCACTGCGATTCGCTTTTGTTTCCGAATTCGCGGCAAGGAGGCTTGTTTAAGCTGAGACTTAGCATTAGCATCACATTAGTGACACCGCATTACTTCGTATTTCCGTTAAAATACGGTTCATTGTATTACTTCCTGTTTTAGTTTATTCGTATTTTAATACAATGTTGCGGAAATGTTTTTTAACATAAGATGTTATAATCCTTTTGGCAAGCATGGTCACAGTAATATTACAAAAAATGTTAGGCCTGTTCCCGAAAGTATTCAAGAAGATTCAAAATTCAAGTTCTAGAGCAAAATTATATGGACGTGGATAATAATATTTCATCTGAAAGTGACACTGAACTTTCAAAAATAGACAAAGAGAAAGCTCTTTTCTCTTTAAATGCTTGTTTACGAATTCTCAGAGAAGAGTATGTGAAACGTTATCCCGCAAACTTTCTGATGGAAGTCCTATTCATAAAGATGAAGAAACTGTAGCTTATTTGAAAGAAAATTTTGAAAAGGCTAAATTAAGCAAAAAAAAAGAAGCAAATTACAATTTTAACCATTTTTCCAAACAGTTGGACAATCAGGAAGATTGAATTCGTTTTCAATTCTTCTTATCGCGTGGCTTTTAAAGCTAAAGAATTAATTGTATCAACAGGATTTCTATCTTCTGACTTCGTATAATGCCAGGGAAAAATTATTGCGTATCCGTGAAAGTAAATGGAGAAAAAACGAGCGTCCAAAATGTTTAATTCTATGCAACTTAAGAGAGTTATATACACTTTTTAAGGCCGATCAGTCTGAGGAAAAAATTGGATTCTCGAAGTTTGCAGAATTAAGAACGAAAGAGTGTGTTTTGGTAGGAACAAGTGGTACACACAACGTGTGCGTTCGCATTCCCCATCAGAATGCTAAACTAATGTTTATAGGTGGGATTATAAAAGGATTAGCTAAGTCTATTCCTCTGCCATTTCCAACCGTCAAACATTGGCTAGTCCAGTCAATTTGTAATCCTGCTCAAATAGCGTGTTATTTTAATGAATGTCTGAACTGTCCCGGCGACGAAAACCCCAAACTTCTTTTAGAAAATGCCTAAACTGAAAATTATATTGAAGATATCAAAATTAAAAAATGGTTAAACGTAGATCGATCAGATTTAGAAACTGTTATAGCATAATTTTATTACCAAAAAACAAAGTGTGTATATTAACAGCGTGAAATCTAATCTAACAGTGGGTCGAATTCTTGTTCAACTAGATTTGTCTAAAAACCAGACAATTGATTTACAAGATTCTTCTCAAGGTAAGCATTGGTCGAAAACACAAGTCAGCGTTCATCCTTTTGTGAAATACTACCGAACAACACCTGAAGGTGAATTGAAACACATCAGTTGCGCCGTAATATCGGATATAAAAGAGCATAATACGATTGCTGTGCATCTCTATCAAAGAAAGCTAATAACTTATTTACAAGAGAAAGTGGGAATTACTGTGGACTTTGTAATATACAATTCAGATGTTTCAGCAGCACAGTACAAAAGTCGCAAGAACTTTGCGAACTTAATACTCCACGAGCAAGATTTTGGATGTGAAGCAGAATGGAAAATTCATGCACATGGCAAAGGGCCTTATGATGATATTGGTGGCATTATTAAAAGAGCAGTTGCTAAAACAAATCTTCAGCGTCCATAAAGATTTAAAAATTCTATTAAAATTGAGGGTACACAACAAATACACGCTGTAATTCCCATTTCTACTACTGAAGTAAAGACAAAGATTTTTTCTAATTCCGAAGCGTTTAATATAGTATCCGTATTTAAAAAACGCAGAAAAATGCATAAAATGTGCAAGGTTATTCGTACCGAATAATGCATTCTTTGATTCTGGAATTATAGAACTTTAACACTCACATTATTCGTTTATATGTCGCTCTTACTTATTCAATTATTTGAAGAAATAAAAATGAAAATTGTTGCTAAAAAGGTTTTCACCTTGACTCAAAAATTTTATGAATCGATGTCTGAAAATGAAATTATTACTTGAGGTGTCTGAACAGTCACATAATGTGCTACGCCCGCGAACTTATAGCCGCGGCGCTTCGCTTCATCGTGTAGGACCCTAAGATTTTTTTTTCTCGTAAACCACTGGCGGTCCAAAGATAAAATTTATAGGTCTGGTAAAATACATTTTTGGCTTTCTTTGACAAAAAAATTAAAAGTATTCAAGAACAAGTATTTTCAAAAACGCGATTTTAGTTTAAGGAGTTTCAAAAAAATGTCAAAAACTTTTTTTTTCATGAACATTTTTTTGTTTAAATTCAAATGCCATCACAAAAAATTTTAGACTTCAAAGAGCTAAATCGGTTAATTTAAACCAAAGATATGGAACTATAAAAAAAGGTACAAAAAATTTAAAAGTCCCATATCTCCACAATTTTTTTGAATTTTTGAAAAATACTTGGGAGTATTTTCCTTTGCTAATACAGGACTGTATACGCAGACTTATAAGCAAATCTCTTTCCAAGAGGAAAGCACTTGTTCCGCTTAAAATGCACTTCATCAAATCAGTTAATATTTACCCATCGCCCCAGACACTTGAATTTTCCCACAAGATTAACATGGGGAAAATTGTAATGCTTAAAATATAATTAATGTGATATTAAATAATAATTTTTTAAAACGTTTGACGTTTGACCCTCATTGTTGGGTCCGCCATTTAGGAAATATTGAGAATTTCAATTTTTTTAAATTAGGATATTTTAAGCTATGGTTTTATGCATTTTAAGCATGTATCGTCTTGTGCGGACGATTGATTTAAATAAAAATCAACTCGTGAAGCAGGCGGCAAGCGCCCCTGCTTAAAATTTTCGTAGGAACTATATGGTTAAGATTCAACTACTTTTTTGGAAAATTTCCAATTCCGTATGTTAGTCTTGAGTGAAATTCGTAAATAATTTTTTGAATGTTGATCCTAAGAATTTATAAACAAATTTGTTCGCTTTTTAGGAAAATTTGCGATTACGTATGCGGGTTTTAAGCCAAATTTGAGTTAATTTTGAGCAAATTTGAGTCATAAGGCCTAAATTTTCATGTTTTTACATATCGATGTCTCGATGAATATTTTCACCAGGATTTGCATTGTTTTTTTTTTTTTTGCATTAGACACGTGAAATACATCCTCATGCAAAAGATGAAGTAAGCAGACCTAATAGCTTCCACGCTAGACGTGTTAACAGAGGCATTTTGAGTCCAAAGGCCTACATTTTCACGTTTTTGCATAGTAAAGTCTGGATGAGTATTCTCACCAAGGTTCGCATTAACTTATCTCGCATTAGCCATGTAAAACACTTCGACGTGCAGAAAATGAAATGGATAGACCTGAACATTTTTGCGCTATGCATGCTAACTTACGGCCAGACATTTTACCGACTGCATAAGGGTTTCCTACGAAACACTAAAAACTTATGTAAATTAAACGCTTTTGTACAATTTCGCTCGTGTTGATCTTAGGGAAACTTCAAGTGCCTGAAGCTATGGGTAAATATTAACAGATATGGATACAATTTGGAGGACATTCTATTTTTGGACATTCGCACTAGAATCGCGAGTGGCAGCAAGCGATTTCCAAAAAAGTAAAATAAGGACTGCCTCTTTGCTCAAGTGCGTTAGGCATTCCTCGTCTTTAGCTGTCTTCAAAGAACGTTTAAAGCTTGCACATTCAAGCTTTTTTCGTTTCCATCCGCTCTTCTGGCTTAACTTTGCGCTCAAGGATGCCTGTCCTCGCTTTTTGGAACTCTTTGTCTCTCTGCGTACTACGAATTCTATGTACTATTGGTCACTTGAATTATATATGTATTTTAAATTATTTGTTTTAAATTGCAGCAAGTTGAACGCCGAAATGGTTGGATAAATGTCGGGGACCTTCAAGGAGCAGTGCATTTCAAGATTGTAAAATACGAAAGAATAAAATTTCTTGTTATTGCACTAAAAGATTCGATAGAAATTTATGCCTGGGCACCAAAACCTTATCATAAATTTATGGCATTTAAATCATTTGGTGAACTTGCGCACAGACCACTTCTTGTTGACCTTACAGTTGAAGAAGGCACCAGGTTAAAAGTTATATATGGAAGTGCTGATGGCTTTCACGCCGTAGATTTAGATTCCGCAACTGTATATGACATATATTTACCTAAACACGTAAGTTCATAACGGTTAGAATAGTCTTGTACACATATCTAGATTCAAAGTTTTCATATGCAAATAATACTTTTTTCCAGACTCAGGGACCAATTTGCCCACATTGTATTGTGGCACTCCCAAATAGCAATGGTATGCAGTTACTTCTTTGTTACGACAATGAAGGTGTATATGTGAATACGTATGGAAGAGTTTCGAAAACAATGGTACTACAGTGGGGAGAAATGCCAACCAGTGTCGCATATATTGGCACAGGGCAGATTATGGGTTGGGGCAACAAAGCTATTGAAATTAGAAGCGTTGAAAGTGGACATCTTGACGGCGTCTTCATGCACAAGAAAGCTCAACGGCTCAAGTTCCTCTGTGAACGTAATGATAAGGTAACCAGAGTGGTCACTATTTTTTAATGTTTTGTCTCTCGGCTTTCTCCTGGTTCTCCCGGTAAATATTCGTGATTTCTCCCGTTTTAGCAACAAAAAAAATACTCTCTTTGCGAAACCCACAATTTTTTTACATATATGATCAATTGCGGTAGTCGAAAAGCATAAGGCAAAGCTTTTTGCAAGAAATCAGTTGGCTTTGAGTCGTATAATAAGTAGGATAAGGAAATTTTTGTGTCTAATAAAGGAAAATACAGAGGTGTGTTTTGTTAAACGTTACCAAAAAATGCACGCGCATAAATAGCGCGTTCACGTCTCTGGATTTTTATTTCCTGACATAGAAAATATAAACAATTTAAAAACCCATTATTAAACTCATTTTTAAACATTTTTGAAACAATAATTAATAATTTCAAATTAAAAGTGTCTCAAATTAAATATATATATATATATATATATATATATATATATATGGAACGATTTTGAACAATTTTTGGACATATCAATTATAATTGAGAAAAGGACATTAAATTAAAATTAAATTTAATTAAATGTTTTAATTTTAAACTTTTGAATTTGAATAATTTAAAATTCAAAGCGATTAAAATTTCACAGCCTGAAATTGAAAACTAAATTGAATCTTTCAAAGCCAAATATTCGAAATTCGAGAATTTGTAATTGTTATTAGATAACAAAATTATAATGTAACATTAAAGCTGTAAGACAAATTTTTGTAAAATCAAAAAATGAATTGAATTGTTCTCAAAAAAACTTTCAAAATAAATAGTAATCTTAAATGGGAAACATTAACAATGAAAATTTTCTACTCTGGAACGTTAAAACGAACTTCAATTAAAACTTAATTATAATTAAAACAATTAAAAATTTCTGTCCCCTAGCCGAAAGTACGTCTTCCCGGCCACATTTCTGTCCGGGAACAGTGGCTTTTGCGGCCTACTAGAGTTAACGCGATCTCTGATTGGCTGCGAGGTTTTTGTGGCTCAACCTCAAAACTGATAGTTGAGCGTTATTGCGATTTTTATGCATCAAAAGTACGGCACAAAACAATTAAAAATAAAAAATCATGGAAAAATATAAAATAAAAAATACGTGTTTTTGATACCCGCCCGACCAGCAAAACCTCGGCTCCGTCTCGGCTTTGCAAAAGTCGGGCGGGCGACCGTATCCCATGCATCCGCTCAGCTGACCGAGAGCAGCAATGGTGCTACGCGAGGTGGCCGGGAACGCGTGCTGAAGCAGGCCCCAAAAGAAAAAATATCCGAGCTAACAGCCGACAACGTATTTTATTAATTTACATGAATTATTAAACGTACTTTCGGCTGGGTATGAAGAAATCCAACTTTCTGGCCTTGGGTCGTAATATACTATTTATACTCAAAGCCTTTAAAATTTCAATTACTTTAAGTAAATTCAAATCCCTTAAAAATTTGTTAATTGCTAATAATACTTTCAAAAATTCAAGCAATTAAATTTTAATTGCGAAATTAAAACCTATGAAAGGGAAAAATTGAAAAATTAGCGTTCAACATGAAAATTCAGAACTCTAAAATTGTAACCATTTACAATTACAGAACTTATTTAATTACCTATCTATCAATTTTAGGTAGTTTAATTTTTTTTTAATTCTAAACTCAATCTACCATTTTTAAATTTCAAATCTTTAATTTTTAATACTTCCTTTAGAATTATTATTTATTCTAGAAATTTTTCAATTTAAAATTATTCGGACAATTTTTCGATAGTACTTCGAAAATTTAAAATTTTAAAAAAAGGAATACCAAACAAGATTGCTATAATATGATTCGAATTTTTTAAATTGTACAATCTCAAGCTTTTTAATCAGAATTTGCTTTATATTTACATATAAAATTATCAAATTCAAAACTATCAAGACTATTCAATTTTGAAATATTTAATAATTTAAATATTTTAAATCTAATTAATATAAAAATTAATTTGAGAAAAAATTTTAGTTGCAAGGCCTCGAAGATTAAACTGTTTTAAAATTGCGCGTTCAAACTATAATTTTGAATCAAAATTATAGAAATTCTAAAGAAGGTAAATATATTATTAACAAGTATCATATCATGTAGTATCAAATGACATACAAAACGCCTGGATAGATAATAAGACAATAAGTATTAAAATAACAAGCGACATGAAAAGCAGGCTCTTACTTGAAATTACAATTTTTTTTCAATTTAATGACAAATATGTAATTAACACTTATGAAATTTTTTTTTGCGAAATAATTAGATCTGCTTTTAGAGCTCTTATGTAGATAATTGAGGATTTATTTTTGTTTTTATTTCGAATATAATTAAAATAACAAGTAACTTTGAGGTTATTTAAATTTATTTCTAAACGAAAAATATGGGAATATTACTTTCCTTGTTACAATTAAGTTCACGCTGGCCGGGTTATCAAAAATTTGGTTATTATTATGAAGTATATTTTTACGTAAGAATAACCTATCGATCGATTTTTTACAGGTAAGAAATACGTGCTGTTATTAATTTCTTTTCGCAAACTCACCCCCCCGCCCCCCCCCCCCAAGAATGCTTCTAATAAATAAACCCGTGATACCGGATGACATCGAGCTGTTATATGATCTTTTTCAAGATTCTAAATCGGTCATTTTAGTCAAATAAATACATTTTAAGAGTGTTACCTAAATCCGACTATGAATTTTTCTAATACTTTCGGTACTGTCCCAATATATATTTTCTCTCCGCCTATTTGAGAACGAAAGAAAGAAAACTTGCCAGTTATTCGGCGATTTGCGTGATCTTAGGATCGATAAAATTTTAGAAGACCTACCCTTGTGCTGTGAATATGAATATTTTTAATAAAAATATTTATTTTCTGAAACTTCGCGAAAGGAATCAAGAAATAGAGGGAATTGACAGGTCCTATATGTGAAGACCATAAGATTTTAGTTGTAAGCCACCGGTAGGTAGTGCAGGCTGTGCAACTGGCGCTGAGAACAACTCGCTTACGGCCAACGACATCGGGGCGCTCTTTCTTATTGACCTCGAATGGAGACATAGTACCTGTCAATTTTCTTCGGTTCTTGCTCCATTTCGCGAAGTCTTTCGCCAAATATATGTTCACCATCATCAAGTCGTAGAAATGGGAATATAATAAGGCCCCCGAGAATGCTTATCTGATATCAAAATTGTGTGTTAAAAAATAAATTTTCGAACGCTTCTCGCCGTTCGGATGCTGGCGTTTTCTATCCGTACATTTCTCCCTTTCGGAAAATGAATATTTTCACTCAAAATAATAATTTCCACAGTGCCGTACTTATAAAAAAATCCAAGTCGGATTTGTCAAAGTTGTTAATCAATTTAAGTGGTAAATTTGAACTCTTAAATCATAAAATTAATGACAAATTGTTTCAGTACCGGGTGACATAAAAACTCGGGACATAGAAAAGTATATAATACGTTGTAGTTATAATTATAGAAAAAAAACTTTACTTTCGAATTTTTCAATTAATTCTAAAGTGTATTGTATTGTATTCTACGTGTATTGATAATATTATCTTAACCTTTCCTTTGAATGATAAATCGCTATAAATATACAAAATATGGTAAGGAACACGTTACCGAATGACATTGACTCATATCTCATATTTAATCGAATTTAAGTTGATACGGATTAAAGTCAACATAATTTGGACATAGGGTATTGTAAAAAATAGGGTTGATGAAACTTTAATCAAACAAATTATTCCTCCAAACACAAGCGTATAATATTCCAGGGACATGATATTGTTTTAATGTTTGATGTTCACCAACGTAGGACGCATGTTATCACGTCACACAGTTAATTTTTTTCAAATTTAAAATAAGCTTCAAAATTATTACAGGCTGAATTATTGTGTGTATGATAGACTGAATTTATCAATACCTGTGACTTGTGGCATCATTCTTGCTCGTCATAAAGGTATTATGCAGTTTGTTTATTGCAATGTATTTTAATGTTAATATTTCTTCTTGTTTAGGTTTTCTTTTCATCGGCGAAAGGTGGAAGTTCATGTCAAATATATTTCATGACCTTGAATAAGCCAGGTATGGCTAACTGGTGATCCCAAAGGAGATCGTATATGATTTTTATCATCACCAACTATATGCGTATCGATCAAACTAAAAATAAAACCATTTTGTTGCCTGAGAAGATACATTTTAAGAAGAATGTCCAATCACTCTTGACTGCCACTATTCGGATAACTAGAAATGTGTGTTCATTGCTACAGAAGTAACAATTGAAACTAAAATAAAAAATAACATTGTAAAATTGTATCCCTAATTGATTTGGCAGCGTATTGTACTATTACTGAAATATGGGCGTAGCTTTAAAAAGCTTTGCGATCTCTGTATTTGAATTACTCTTTTACATTACTGTTTCGTATAATATAAATATTATATTGTATTATTTTGTTAAGCAGTTTTATTATGATACAGAAAAATATCATTTTTAATCACAAATAATCATGATATGAATCTACTATACTTTGGGAAAATTCGTTTATAGAGTTAGGAGAAAGTCCTACAGTACCGGCCGGCATTCAGTACCGGCCAGTTGTCATTTCTAAAATTCTATAACATATGGCGCTGAGAAAACCTTTGCCGTTTGCTTACTACGTGATCACGAGTATTTGTCCCCGTCGCGGCTAAACTGTCGCGACTGGTTGACTGTCAAAGCAAAGATTACTGTTGCGCATGGTGGCCGTAAGTTACACAACAAAAGTTTCATTAGTGATTTCTGAAATTTTGGGGGTAAGTTAGAACAAAGTAAAACCACGTATGTATTGATAAATTATGTAGCTTTCAAAAAAGTATAGTTTGATAACCCTTTACGCGTCCATTAATTGTCACTATTGTGAATAATGATATGCTCAGTTTCCCACAGTACCGGCCACAACATTTTCCTCCAGTATCGGCCACTATCAAGAGTTGGTTACTGACTATATTTACTTGTTTATGGGTACATTATGAAGCCAAGTAATAAAAATGATGGAGAGACGAAGAAAAAGAAGGGCACTTGGGATCCTGACAATATGCACAGAGCTGTGGAAAAGGCGCTCAGTAATTAAATGAGTTCAGACATGACCAATGTAACAGAAACTCAATATTCAGAGTCAGCGTCATTGATTTCATCTTCTCAACTGCCAGAACCAACAGCTTCTACATCTGGACAGTCTCAAGCTTTAGCTGACATCGACCTATCGATTGACAAATTTGAAGCAACAATTTCAAAATTGCCACCGATTCCTGATGCTTCAAAAAGGAGAGCTACTGCACGTCGTCGTAAGGCAGAAAGGAGTGAAATTTGCACAAGTTCTCCATACAAAAATATTCTGGAAGAGGAAAAAGCAAATAAAACGAACACTGATTCACTTAAACAAGGCAAAAATTTGTTTTCAGGAGAAAATGCTAGCAAGAAAGGAAAAATGTTGGCTCAGGAAAAGATGTTCGCAACAAAAGCAAGCCAATTCAGAAAGAGACAATTTGTCCTTTGTGCCTATAATCTCATGAAGAAGATTGGATATAATGCGAAAGTTGTAAAATTTGGGTTCATGAAGCTTGTACAAACATACCGGAGCTTTCAAATCAATATATGTGCGATTATTGCCTCATTTAACTGATGATATTTTTACTGGCCGGTACTGGAGGCCAATGTTTTTAAGATTGATTTTTCTTTATTTTAAAATCTCATTAATAAAGTTGATCATTACTCAATATAACGATATTTTATTGTTTTTATTAATAGCTTATGAGCTCCTTGATACATAACAGCGAGTATTTAACATTTAAGTTAAGGTATTTTTTGTTTATTCTAACTAAACCTTAAGGTGACGGTACTGCCGGACTCTCCCCTAACAACTTTTGTTTGTTTCTTCCCGACAACTCCTAAACGTGTTTTCAACTGAAACGAAATGATTGGCAGCAAACTAAGCGCTAGCCTGTGAGCCGTATGATTCACACGGTTCCTCTCCCACTACACCATTGAGCGCTTCGTTCGAACGCTGTTCGGTTCCCCAACCACTCCTGTTTTACTAAGGTGATGCTAGAGCCGTGTCGATGAAATCACAATGACGGACCGGTGAAACACTTGTGTCTTGAGGACACGGAGCGACCCAGGAATGACTATGATAATGAATGACCATATGTGACGAGCGCCGAAGAAAGGGGGCTTACTCTGGAAAGCGAGATTTTTCAGGACGAGCGGTCGAAGTCGACCCGATAGACGCGACTTTTAGGAGAGAGGGAAGACTAAGGAAATCTCCCTCTCCACTTGCCACTACATTCTCACGCATATAGCGGCGCTGCTCACGGACGGGGTATAGATGAGACGCGGAGATGTAGTGGTGAGTGGTGGGAGGTGTTTCACGGGATCTCGAGCGAAAGCACGATTTCTCGGGTACCTGTCAACTCAATTATTAGCAATAATAACGCTCGGAAATTTTTTTCGATGGTTTCATCAAAAAGAGCAACTCAAAAACTATCGACAGGTGTAAAAACCTCGATTTCGATTTTTTCAGAGTAAGCCCCCTTTCTTCGGCGCACGTCACATATATATTCGACTTTGAGGAATGAACCATATTCTTCATCGAATTCTCGGTTGCGTGCGAATACAACATCACAGCTAAGGAGAAGGGAAAGAAGTATCGAGACCTTATAAAGATCTGCCACAATTGTATCCAGGATATTCGGCTGAAATGATTTTCTTTGTGATCGGTGCTCTCGGAGGTGCGAAGCTATCGCTGGCTCGTAACCTCGAAACCATATCAGCGTGTCAAAAACAAGCCAAGGCACTTGCGAGATGGATACAGAGAGCTGTATTTCTTTCATCATGGCCCGTGGCCACCCATCTTACGGCCGTGACACGTGGCCGCAGGTTTCATTTGCCGCGGTTATAGTGTTATTGTCATGGATGGCAGTTGCTCCCAGGGTTAGCCTGCGGTGATTGTTTCATTAATTTATTTATTTATACACGTGGATACGTGATTGCTGTACAAGGGGACTTGTTCGCAAGAATCGATCAGCAAATTGGGAGGACTGTGAACCAGTTTGTTATTAGGCTGTGTGTATAGATATCCGGTGCCGGGGGCTAGGTTGATATCCGGTAGGTTGCTTTCAATTGTTACATGCCCCAGTGGGTTAGGAGCCGAAAGAGTGCGATCGTTATCGATCATGCACGAAGCTGAAAAGAGCCGGTTGGCCTGCAATTTGAATGCCTACGTTTAAAGTTTGATACCATTTGCATAGTCCATACATTAATTTAGAAAGAAAACTATTTTTTCGATTACTTCCTCCCTTGCCTTTTATTTTGAAAATTTCAAGTTTAAAATTGTATTTCTTTTATATAGAACTGGGCACTTTAATAAACATAAACCTAAAAAAGCTAGCTGACACAACAGGGTGGCGATTTGACGTGGAAACCTTGAAAATGACCTGTAATTTCATTCCGAAACCTTGATTTTTTTAGTAATCACTTTTTAAAAGAAACTCATTTTGAATTTTGTAAACTTCGAAAATATTTGGAGTGATGTAAAATATGAGAAGATTTCAAAAAATTTGAAAGAAAATTCAGATTTTTGAAGATTTTGAAATAAAATTTTTAAGCTTTTTCAGGGTATTGGAAGGTTTGAGATGCTTAAAAAAATTTCTGATGATTCCTGTGAATATTTGAAGTGATTTTTTATTTTTAAAGTTAAAGTTCTGTTTAAAGAAATGGTAATCTCTCCATTTTTAATGTTGTAACTTAAAATTGCTTAAAATAATATAATTTCGAAACTTAGAAATTTAGAGCATTGGAAATGATAGCGTGGTTTCATTTTTTTTTTAACTTTCAACTGTCAGTTGTGACTTTATTTTCGTAACGTCTTAAATATGTGATATATATTGTCCTATTACTATAACTTGAAATATTCAAGGAAGTATAAAAAGAGCAACCGCCTCTTGTTTCTTGCATTATGTTCTGACGAGAAAAGTATATACGAAAACCCTGGCTTCATTTCTATGGGGGTTTGAAACTATTGTGATAATTAAAAATGTATTAAAATCATAATTAAAATAATTTAAGTTGGCCTAGAAAACTGAACAGTTTAAGACCATGTGACGAGTAGGTCACGTGACCGGATTCCTACCTTATCGACACTTTTTTTATTTGTAAACTTATGTTTACACGAATAGCCACATCGAGTTGAAAATTTGGGATAATAAATAAGAAGCACTAAGAAATGCCGCTCTGGTCCTAAATTTTAATAATTATGAAAAAAGCAAAAAAGAATTATTTAACAAAATTTTGTTTTCATAATTATACAAACTTAGGATCAGAGCCGCATTTCTTAGTGCTTCTTATTTATTATCCCACATTTTTAACTCGATGTGGCTATTCGTGTGAACATAAGTTTACAAATAAAGAAAGTGTCGGTAAAGTAGGAATCCGGTCACGTGACCCACTCGTTACATGGCCTTAAAGATTTAAACAAATATAAAACTACGCTATCATTTACAAGGGTTTTCTAGGTCAATGTTGTTCAGTTTTTCAGGTCAACTTAAATTAATTTTATTATGATTTCAATTTTTTTAATTATAACAAAAGTTTCAAACCCACATAGAAATAAAGAGAGGTTTACCTACATACTTTTCTCGTCAGAACTTAACGCAATGAACGGGCGATTGCTCTTTTTATACTTTCTTGAATATTTCAAGTTATAGTCATAAGACAGTGACATATATATTCACTATGTTATGAAAATCGAGTCACAACTGACTTTTGAATTATTTCATATTAAAATGATTACGTATTCAAAAAAGGGATATCGTCAAAATCATCTAAAAAAATCACAGCAATATAATTCAGGGTGGCCGTTTTAATCACGGGAACGGCAACGGCCATACCACGCTGGAAACACCAGTTCCCGTTAGATCACTGAAGTTAAGCAGTGTTGGGCGCGGTTAGTACTTGGATGGGTGACCGTTCGAGAATAATACTACTGCGTTGCCGTTGGCGGTCGTGGGTGTGGTGAGCCCACACTTGTAGTTATTTACTACAAGAAACTATCCACCTAGAAACACTACCCGAATCGGGTAGTGTCACGCCTACCCCTAGAGGCTCGCCGAAAGGGAAACGGCTTAATGGTATAAAAAAAAAAAAAAAAAAAAAAAAAAATTATCGGTCATTTCCCAATTTCTTCGCGGTTTGCAAACAATTTTGACGGTCATTGAAATTTAAAGATTCGAATTTTCGAAGCTAACAGTGGAATTTTTTTGAATTTTACACTTTTTAATTTAAAGCCTAACATTTTTTAAACTCAAACGCTCATTTATTTACATTTATAAAATGGAAGTTGTTAACACATTTCAAGTTTTTTAATTAAATGCCATTATCCAGCAAAGTTGAAAGTTTTTAACTTCTATAAATTGCACATTTGAATGAGTTAAAAACATATAAAACCACGCTATGATTTTCAAAGCTTTAAATGGATACATAAATCAACAAATTTGTAAAGCTCAGAATTATATCATTTTAAGCTATTTTAAGTGATTACTAAAAAATTAAGGTTTCGTAATGAAATTACAGGTCATTTTCAAGGTTTACACCTCAAAGCACCACCCTGCTGTGTTACATATTTTTTGTAGGTTTATGTTTATTAGAGTGCCCAGTTTTATATTAATGAAATACATTTTTAAACTTGAAATTTTCCAAAGAAGAAACAAGTGAGGAAGTAATCGAAAATGAAATTATATGCGACGATTGAAGGAAACAGGCTCTTAACCAAATTTAGTTAAGCTAAACATTGTAAAAATTTGAATACTAATGTTTTTATGGATTTAATTATACAGAATAAGGCTCATATAAAAGAGAATATCAAGTGGCAATGTGAAGCAATTTCACATTAAATTATTGTAAGAATAATAAGTGGGGAATGGCATGAATGAGCTAAACATGAGATTTTTGTAACTACGAAGTATGGCAAAAAGTGCTAAAGTAATAGTATTATACTCAGAAGGTACAAAAGTAGTATATGTAAAAGTTTAATAAGGATATACATGAAGTTCGTAAATTAGTTCTGAACATACTATGAAATTCATTCATAAGCATTATAATCAATTAAAATGCGCCTATATGCACTATTCAAATTGTAAAGGATAAATATAATTAGCATGAATTAATAATTACAAACATTTTGAAAAAAATCTTTTCTTTCTAAATTCATGTATGAACTATGCGAATGGTATCAAACTTTAAATCTAAGCATTTAAAATGCGAGTCAACGGGCTCTTTTCAGCTTCGTGCATGGTCTGTCACGACCGGACTCTTTCGGCTCCTAACGTTGGGGGAAGCTACCAAAGAGGAGCTTCAAATACTGTACGATGATCCGCTCGTCCGGACATATATACACAGCCTTGTTATTATACAGTTGCCAATACTTTTCCCGGTCTATTTGGAGCCTTAGAAGATCTGCAATGACATCCCAAGACGAGGAGAATGAGGCCGTAGAGGGAAGATAGGTATAGAGACGACAATGCAATGGGCAGCTTGATGCACGCTAAGGGGAGCGAGACGGCAGGGGAAGGTTTAGTTAGGGAACCAGCAACGCGGAGGCGCTAGTGCCGCGAACCAGTGCTTTTACGCTTAACGTGTGTGAGTGGGGTAGGTGAAGAGAGTGTGTGGTGTACATGAGTCGAACTGCAAAAAATTTAGAACCCTTATACCTGGACTGGTCTTTCCGAACTATATTTTGGCTATTAACTTTCTTCCAAAATTTTCGTGAATGGAAATATCCATTGATACGTTTTTCATTTGAAACTTTGTATTTTGATATTTCAAGTTAAAATTGGAAAGAAGAACTTTTTTTTTTAAAAACGACCCCATTAGAAATTTTTTGATTCGCCCAGAGGAATAATTCTTTTCTTAGAATGATTAATTACAATAGTCATTATCATTACAATATGTGAGCATTTATTGAATATTATTTTCTTTTAACTTGTAACCATAACAAACACGTGAACTTATTAATAAATACACAAATAAAAATGTACAAATAATATCTTTCGCATACAATAATTATTTTCTTAAAATTATAATAAAATGTATGGGCATTTTTTACATTATTTGATTTTGTACTTATACATTCTCTGCTCTCATACTTATCTTTCTGCACTCGTGGAAAAAATCTTAATAATGTAGGTAAAACTTTTTTTTAAACTTGTAAACAAAAAAACATTTTATCTTGATATTAGGTACAGTTAAGCAGAAGTTAAGCAGCGTTGGGCGCGGTTAGTACTTGGATGGGTGACCGTTCGGGGAATACTGCGTGTTGTTGACCCGTCGTGGGTGTGGTGGACCCACACTGGTAGTATTTGTCCACCTAGAAACACTACCCGAATCGGGTAGTGAGGCAATGACCTTTCGAGGTCGAAATGCTAATCAATTTTTTTTTTTTTTTTTATTATTAGGTACAGTTAAGATCTCGGATCCAATAACTAACACGACTCTCGTACTATTTTCAAAGTACATATTTCAGTCAATTTTTGATGAATTTATCTAAAATATTGCAGGTATTTTCTTTGAACTATATAGAAAAACTTTCTTGCTGGACGTTGTTTTTAGTCTGAAGTGGCCTCGATACTTTTTGTCTCGGAAATTAGGTAAATGTGGTTACCAACCGGCTTCAATTTTCAATTGGATATTATTAAACAAAAGGTCATTTTCAACTTTTTATTATTTTGCAGGCATTCGCTGAGTATACTTTGTATGTGTACTCAATTTCAAACAGTTTCAATAAAATTTGTACGAGTTGTGATTATTTATGTTTTAATCACTTATTGAAGCCTATATCTAAAAAATTAATTTTGTGAATTTGAAAATTCCCATTCCTTGAGACCCGAGGTGAAGCTTTTAGCGTTTTCGAGCGTTTGGCGAATTTGAATTCGACAGCTCAAGTGAAGAAATTGTTTCATTCAAACACTTTACAAAAATTAAAATTGCGATTCTCACACAACATTTAAAAACATTAAAAGTACAACAATAACAAAATCTTATAATATTAAATAACGAACTAATAAACAAGAAACACATTTCTTCCCTTACTTCTCCAGTAAAATATGATATACAATATACTTGAGGGTTTCAACTTTGAAAATTATTTGTATAATTTGTACGTATTTATACGACAAAATTGATATTTATTAACCTACACGTGGAAAGAAGAATATTCTCCAACAGTGCGGGCTCTTGCAATTCTAACATTGTTAATGTAAGGGGAAAAATTAGACATATAATACCCCATTACGGGAATTTTCCGATTAATAATATTAATTTCTTCACGTAATTCATACACGGCTCCTGAGTAGAAGAATAGATATTTTTACCAAAACAACAAAAAATCATATTTCCTATACCTTTAACAATACGGTAAAAAAATTTCAATTGTTATGTAAAAAACGGTTGCTTTGTCCAAATCTTTTATTTAAAAAAAGTTCAGAACTGAAAAAGGAGAGAGTATTCTTATTTCTTAAGACTACAAGATATAACGATCTGCTTTATAAATATTTGATTGTTTCCATATAATTTACACGTGAAAAGTATTGAAAATAACGCACATTCCATTTTCATACCTGCAAAGTTCTGAAATTCTTACAGAGATTTATATGAAAGGAAATTTTATTAACAACCCTCCCGTTTATTTTGTAATCCAAAATTTACTATTGCAGAGTGGCAAGGAAGGTTTGAAGCACAATACATATAGAAAGGCCAATTGCAGTGTATCAACATTACCACTAAAAACAGTGACTTTCCGTCTAAAAAACTCTCGTCATGTTAGTCCAGGCAGAACAAAAAAAATCGAAAATACACATTGAGATTCGGACTTGCTTGTGCCTAAGCACTCCTAAAATTCATATGCTGTTAATTTATAAATAAACAAATGCCTTTTGCTACGGCCATGAAAGTATTATGCTGTTAGTGATATATTATCACAAAATGGTCAGAATAAATACTCATAGTTATTATTGGAAAATGTTTAAAATATTATCAAATATTCTCTGTAAAAACCAGAGATCTTTTTTTTCTGTATTGTATTTTTCGAGTCCTTTTTTGAAATATGATAACTTCATGGTGTTATTATTTTCAATGTAGAAAAACGACTCTGGAATCCCACGAGTGGTTTCATTTTAGTATGACTGGAGACAGGTTTTTTAGTCGTATTGCAATGCCTGGAATTAGCTCTAAAGTAATAGTGTTTTTACAGTGTTAACAAGAATATTGATTTTCAGT
The DNA here is from genome assembly GCA_932178445.1 of Andricus quercusramuli. NCBI lineage: Eukaryota > Metazoa > Arthropoda > Insecta > Hymenoptera > Cynipidae > Andricus > Andricus quercusramuli. The sequence goes on along the minus strand of CAKNXH010061802.1, from coordinate 56,576 downwards.
GAATAACATACCTACTAAAAAATCTTGTAACTGACTAAATTTTCATGTGAAAATTTCAAAAACTTGGCAGAGTACAACTTAATTTGCATAATTAATTGAATTTGCGAAATCGAAGATGATGAAGTGATCACAAAGTAAAATTGGATTGAAAATAGCACTGTAAAAGTATAAGGAATTTATTTTTGTGAAAGTATATTTAAAAATTTTCAATTTGAAACCTCCTAGTCACCAAGAAACTTTATCAACTCTTCTGTAGTGGAGGAAGACTTGCAATTCCGATAATTTTTCAGAACCAAGAAGTTTCAATTTGCTTATTTTTAATTAATATATGTCCTCCTTACAAAATTGTATATCTACATTTTTCAATACTGTATTTTTCCAATTGAAAAAATCAAATGATCTAGAAAAGAGGCGTTCACTGACTCAGAATTAAATAAGTATAAAATGCCACCATAGGAAAATTTTCAATGATTATTTGCATTTATTTCGTCTTCCTGAGATAATTAATCCACCATGATATACATTTGAAAATTCATTTTTAATGAAATGCATATTTGGCAAATATTCAAAATCGACGAGATTATTAGCAGCAGTTCTTGGTTACGGTGAAAAACTGGCAAGTAACAATTTCTTTCACTTGTCACGCTAAGCCTATCTTCCCTCTACGTTCGGGGAGGCGTAGAGGGGTAGAGGGAACGGTTGCGTGGCTGGTTCGCGATACTAGCGCCCTCGCATCGCTGGTTCCCTAACTAAGCCTACCCCCGACGTCTCATTCCCCGCGCCCATCTTCTAAGCTTGGTGGGCATTGTCGCCTCTATACCTATCTTCCCTCTATGATGAGGCTACTGTAATATTTCCGGACATTTTCCTTGATGCGAGAAATTTTGAAAAACAAAATTTAAGATTTATGGGACAAAAATCAGTCGACTCAACAAATCTTAACGGATAAGAACTTTTTTTTAAATACTCTTGAAGGATTGTACTTTATATCTAAAAAAATACTATATTATACATCTAAGGACGTTAGGCGTTTTTTTGTCCAGCACGATGTTTGCAGAACGAGCTGTAGGGTGAGGGCGCCAAATGCGAGAAAAAACTGCTTCCCTCCCGTGGTTCATACGATATTTTCTACAATACATGTTCGATATACGCGGATTTTCGAATCTATGCGAAGCGAGCCGGACACTCCCGTTTTTTTAAGGTAAAATAAAAACAGGTACAAAATTCGTAAAAGGGGGGAAAGCTCGGAACGTGCTGCCCTCTAGTGGAGAATATTTTCAATCGTCACGGAGAATGCCGTTTCTTTTTATCCGAACAATAAAACTGGTTGAAAATAGACGGCCGATCAGCAACATTTGACATTATTATAAACTTTTCTTTGGAATCATTTATTTTCATCTGAAGGATAAAATTCGTACACAGTAGACTTCCATCCAACATTTGTCATTGATATAAACGATTTTTATAAACGAAATTACTTTGACATTGGTTATATTTTCATGAAAATGTTCCAGACATGATACAGGTTTGGTTTGACACTTTTATTTTTTATATATTTTTAGAAATTCCAGTACTTATGAAGAGAAAAAAATGAAGAAGCTATCAGAAGATGCGGACAGTCTTCTCGGGTCTTCTTTTTTCTTAAGGTTCTCATATAAAAAAGAAAATGCAATGCTTGTAGTATGTTTATATAATTGTAAACCAATTTCATCTTATTACAAATTCAAATTTTTTCTAAAATTATTTAATACAATAATATAAGTAATAAAAATTACAATTTCTTCTTTCGCTTGACATGTGACCATATTTACCTCACTGAATCGATGAAAAATAGTAGTCTTGTGAAATATGTTGAAGTTGCTGTTCACTTTAGATGCACATAATGCCACTTATCAACTGAAAATATAAAAAGAACGTATTAGACTACAATTAGGAATATTTTTATTGTAATATCAATTAAATTTAGACAAAGAATGTACCCTGTATTTCTTGTATGTTTCATCAAAATAATGAAAACGAGATCCAACAACGCAATTTTTGACCAATTTTCATGTTTTTTAAATGCTCAGGATTAAATCCTGCAGAACGACTTCGGCCCGATTTTTTTTCATTCAGTGAAATTTATTGTTTAAACAAATATATGGTCATAATTTGACATTTTACATATATTATTTTTTTAGAATGGAAAATAACCATTACTTAATCATCAACAATATTATAAATTTAAAAATGTAGCGATATCTATAGGGAAAAAAATGATTGTTTCTCCTAAATCGTGTTGCAGCTATCTTTTCAGGGGTTATATTTCATCAAGAAAGTGTGGTACCAACCCTCATTGTTATTAAGAACATTTTGCATAAACAGTCATCCATAGCAATTTTACATCTGTATAAGCGTTTTTTTCATAATAAGTATTTTAATGCATCTTGATAGTGGTACTTGAATAAATAACATTGTCAGGGATTTTCAATTGATATTATTATTAAATAATAATAGAAAAATGAAACTTTTATAAACAAAATATTTCAGAAAAATTATATTTCTATGGAGATAAAGGTTTTTTCACTAGATATACGTATGTGGATACATTTTTGTGAAATAAAATATAAATTAAGTGACTAGTACGATAAACAGCTTTAAATTATTAATAAATTTGAATAAATTAGAATAAATAGTAACATACTTGTAATGTAAGAAAAGTATTAAGCAGAAATGCATTATTTTAAATTATTATAAATAAGAACTTGAAAAACTGTAAGGCTGCTGGTATAGACAGTATTAGCGCTGAAATGCTTAAATACGGTGGCTAGTACATACCTCACAGGTTGTGCGAATTCATAAATTTATGTATCGAGATATACGTAGGGTAATGGAAATCACAGAAGAGAAGATATGGGAAGTCCAAAGTGGATTTATGCCAGGAAGATCATGTACAGGTCAGATATTTAGCCTAAGACAGATCACAGAAAAAAGCTTGAGAGTAGGAAAGAAAGTTTTCTGTGCATTTATTGACCTAGAAAAAGCATTTGCCAAGGTAAATAGAAGTAAACTTTGGGAAGTCCTTGAAGAGTACCGAGTAAATGGAGGGCGCCTACAAGCAATAAAAACAATATATACAGGTAGTAAAGCGAGTGTAAGGGTAAATGGGAAACTGAGTGACTGGTTCGATATTATGCAAGGCGTGAAACAAGGATGCGTTATGTCCTCGTGGCTATTTAACATATTCATGGACTTGCAATGAATGTTGAATAAACTTAATGAATGAATAAAACGAAAATGATGGTGTTTGAGGGAAAAAGTGAGAAAACAATATGTAAAATTGCCCTAAATGATGAGAGATTAGAACAAGTTGACAAGTACGTATATCTAGGTAGTCTATTCACTAACGACGGAAAAATAGATGGGGAGTTAGATAGATGCATAAATAAGGGTAAGCAGTTTATCGGTAGAGCAGGGTCCATCCTCACTCTTCACGAATCATTGTCCAATACCAGCATTCTCGATTAGCTACAATGAAAGACTTAATTCACAAACTGAGGCATCGTCTTCTTATTCACAGAGTTTATTTTTTAGGACTAGGTCTCCTTTCTGCAAACAGCAAGACCTTACCTGTATCGCTCGTATCTCGTCGGATACCAGGATGGTCGGATACCATAGCCAAGTATAAATTCATGCAGAGTCGTTGTCAAGTTGAAGGTCAGATTAGGTATTTTTACTTTAATCACCAGCTAACTTCACTTCGTTGAGTGTTGAGGAGAAAACAATGGACCAAATGCATGGAACAATACTTTATGTTATATTTTCGTAATAAATAATAATTACTGTCATTTTATTATTTCGTTGAATAGTAATTAAAAACTAATATCCCAATACATTTATACAGAGAAGAATTAGTTTTTACGTAGATATTAACAAAATAGGACAGGAATGGATCAAATCCCATGAATTTGACCCATTGTTTTCCCCTCAGCACTCAACGAACTGAAGTTAGCTGGCGGTTAAGTGAAAATACCTAATTATAGTGGATAGATAGCGTAGCACTAGAGTAAGCTTACAGTTAAACAGTAGTTTCAGTTGTGAACAGTGAACATCTAGTATTCACAGCTTCATGGGGTTCGCAGGCCATTTAAAGTAGTTCGGCTATTGGAAAAGCTAGTCAAAACTATGTCCATTTTTTTCTGAAATTTGGAATTAAATACAAAATTTGGTCAACTTATTAACTAATAAATTAAGTATAAAATTTTAAAGCTGATAAATATAAATAAAATATTTTGTAAATAATAATAAAATGTAAAATTAAATGTTGATTTGAATCGATTCGCGTCAAGGTCATTTTTCACGCTCAGCAGTTGTCAGCGTAACCACATGTCGAGAAAGTAAACATAACCCGCAATACAACGTGAACAAAATAATTATTTGAAATTTTGCGCTATACCTCGTTATATTTTACATCGGTATGTTTTGCTAAAATTAAGCTCAAACATTTTTTTTTCAAATTTTTTTTTTTATTTTTGAAAGTTTTTTGAAAGTTGTTTGATGAGAAAAACAATACTTCGAAAAATTTAATTTGTTTATTAGAATATTTATAATAATGGTAATTGTTAAGTAATGGTAATGTTCTATTCTAAACACTACTACGAGATACTCAGATATTTTTTATCAAGATAAAGTTTTTTGCTACGGTTGAGCACCTTATAAAAGTAATTGTTTATTTAAATTGTTTAAAACAAGTGATTTAAATCTTAAACTAAATATTTATCTTCCTGAAGTGTATTTGCAATAATTCTGATAGATAGCGACTTCTCATGTCTTTTCTTCGGAGAAAGACAATGATATTCGTAAAATGTCCAATTTTGACGTTCTATTTGTTTAAATAATAAATTCCACAGAGTAAAATTAAATAATTGGTCCCGAAACCGTTCTGCAGGACTTAATCATGTGCATTACAAAAAATAAAAATCGGTCAAGAATTGTCGGGTGTAGTGGATTACGAGCAGTAAATTACCGATTTCTCCCACTGTGCAAAAAGAGAAACATGACTATTGAAGAGCCAGTTCGAAAAACCACCAGAGCGCGCGAGATCGCGAAAAAGTATTGTCCAAATTACGATTTTTGTTTTTCGCCGATTTGGTCAATACTTGTACGCGATCTCGCACGCTCGGGTGGTTATACGATCCGGCTCCTTGATAACGTATGGCACACAAACTTCCCGAGTACAGCATGCCATCATCACTAGAAAAAAAGGCCGCGATACATGAAGCGGCCAGTTTTTCAACTGCGGATAGCACATCGCGCTCGGGAAGTTCAAGTATTGTATACGTATATATGAGTACGTACTTCTGGCCATAGAAAAGTGTGTGTCTTCAATGAAATCTCCTTATGTCTATTCTCCGTGCATGCAGGAATGCCATCAGCCGTGGCACAGTCATATTGTAACTATTTATTCAACGCAAATTATGGCAAAAAGAGTAATATGATAAATTTTTGCCTTTTACTCTTCAGGAGCAACTGCTAAATATTACGGCATTTCTTAAATCCATGGAGAATTACTCACAGGATACGCATAGTTGTATAATAATCAACTTAATTGTTATACACAATTTATTTCAGTAAATAACCTAGTGCAGGGTCTCCATAATTCACAGGTGTAGCCTGACCCAGGATCAACTGACCATTTCCAAGATCTACCAATTTTTTTCGACGGGAAACTGAGAGAAAATGTATGACCCCCTGAAAGAAAATCTTTGTTGGAAGGGTTTCGGTTCGTAAACCTGAACCACGAGAGTCCCATTTTTTCTACTGCGCAAGAAGCAACTCTTTGAGGCACTTCGACTCAGGTAGACGTTGCAGGATAGGGATCTTGACAGTTCTGTGTCAAAGCTGAGTAGATTCGACCTATTGGCCTGGCATCGCCAGTAGATACAGGATCTAACCCTTGGAGACTAGTGTATCAGTTTTTTGTAGAAGAAATTATTTCGTATTAAAATCATCCTGTTTTATCATATTATAATGAAATTTAGTTTAAAAAAGTTGATAAATCAGACATTGATAAAAAATTCATTACATTATTTTTTTAAATTACTAAACTCATGGGTAGGTCAATTGACCTTAGTTTATGTAGTGCGCGGCACCTGTCATGCGGAGAGCGAGTAACTTCTACTCTAGTAGAGGATGCTTTACATTTTGACAAGTGCCTTAATCTGGGAGTCACAAACCAAATGCGAACGTAAAATTTCCCGCTGTTTTAGAGTCTCCCGAATTCAGATGCGGCGACCCCAAACATGTATAAGAATCGTGGTGTTTTCTGCTTAAACGGTTTTTCCCCAATCTAACCTTGGAATGACTTTGATCCTGACCTGATGGTGTCAAACCGACCCCGGATTCGGATTCAGAGGCCTACCCCAAAAAACGTATAGGTATGGTGCTCTAGTCTGATTCACAAAACACTTTTTTTTGTGGCTGTGTTATTTGAGCATAGTCTATAACATCGGCTCTGATGTTTATTCTGTTCGCGTGTCCTACATTTAAGACTACCGCACAGCCATTAATAGCATTGAACAGTAAGGCTTTCAATATTAGTTCTACAAAAATTTCGAGGAGCCTCTATTACAATCTTTGTAAGAAGCTTCCCCATTCCTTACCCCGAAGACTTAGTTTAGGATGAGTTCAAGGAAGAAGGGTTCATGATTACCAGAGTTAGCGCATGCGTAACAGACAAACTAAAAAAAACCATGCCCATGATTGGAATTACGGTCCCTTATACACCACAATCAATTGATCTGCTTAAACTCTAGTCCCTGACTTTAAAAAGAAATTAAAGTTGAGCCATATATCAAACCTAAATAAATATCTCATTGTTTCAACTGTCAGATATTTCATCATGTTTGTGACATGTGCCATGCTAACCCACGCTGCGTTAAAATTTTACGTGCGCACATTAGTTCTAGCTACAAAAAAGATCATCGGACACCGAATACTTGCGCCAACTGCGGCAAAGGCAACCTAGCTAACGCAACGCTGCGCAGCGTTAAAAAAACCATCTAAAAAGACAAATAAAAATCCTGAGTCCAAACCTGCCAACAATTTAAAGGACACCTAAACAATAGACTGCCATTAAAGTTGAAAATCCTACCAACATCACTCATCGTATTGCAGAAACAAACTTTTTTACAATAATTGCTGTCGCTCGAAATCCACCTTCTGAAGGCATTAAAGTTGACCTATTTATCCCAATAAAAAAATCACGACTTTAATAACCGAAATAATGGGTGGAAACATAAGCATGAATGAAGCTATCAAGGAAACAGCACAATATACTGTTGTAGAGCACGCTTGAATTGCTCTTGAAAATGTCAGCCCTCAATAATAAAATTCTTAAGCTGAATTTTTGGAACGCTCATGGAATACATAAGAAAAAACACGAGTTAGTTACCTACCCATATAAAAAAAACATTAAAATTTGCCAGCTCAGCGAAACTCTGCCCCGTGAAACTCTAGTTATAAAATACACTAACAGGGAAACAGCAATTTCAATTCAAGAAAATGCACATCCCGTAGAATTAATAATTCCATAACTTGATTCCCTTGAAGCCACTGCAACAGAAATAAAAATACACGGGAGGGTATATGCAATTTCCTCCCTTTACCAGACTCCTTCTCGCGATTTCATTGAAAATGACTGCAGGAAAATCTAGTTCGCACCCTCGTTTATTGCTGCAGGTGTCTTCAACAACAAACATCTAGCTTGGAATAGTAGAATGACGAACAAAATTGGCAAGTAACTTTTTGAGTTTTTAATTGGCAAGAATCTATCGATGTATACCATTAAGCCACTTCCCTTTTGGGGTAGGCGTGACACTACCCGATTCGGGTAGTGTTTCTAGGTGGATAGTTTCTTGTAGTAAATAACTACTACAAGTGTGGGCTCACCATACCCACGACGAGCCAACAGCACGCAGTATTCCTGAACGGTCACCCATCCAAGTACTAACCGCGCCCAACACTGCTTAACTTCAGTGATCTAACGAGAACTGGTATTTTCAGCGTGGTATGGCCGTTGGCATAATAATGTTCGATGATATCGAATATATCGATAATATACGTGTCTGACGGTCGAGAGAGGAATACTTCTTCATTGGTGTTACGTCCAAAGGCGCTTTTCGTGCATACTAAAGGAGACATACCGACACTCGAGGACGGTTTGGCGCCACGCTCAGGGATCATGCCCAATTTTGTGCCTCTTTGATATATTGCAGTTTAAGACCCACTGATAGATAATATATATGTCTGAAGATCTTATTTCGGTATTCAAGCAGGCAAGCTACGAGTCTAGCAGTTGCTACAGCTGACGATCGCTGATGCTAAAATTTGTCCCTCAAAATATAGGGCTTGATACGATAACAAGAGAAGATTATATAACAAGACATGTGAGCGAATTCGCTAACGATATATACACAATTCCAGTGCAGCATGCGGCCAACCTCGGTGACTTCTATCGTATCGCTGGAGGTCTAATTAATAGGTACTATCCGCCTATTGAAATGGAAGAAGCTAATGCTGTATTCGTTAGACAATTGTTAGCTACAGCGCGTGAAGTAAACGTTCTCCAAGCACTATCAGAAGTGGAAAATCTGCATGTTACGGGTGGTCAACGATGGGTTAAGCTGAATGCTCAGCACGTGCATAACTTTCTCGTGTGACATGAGCCTTCCTTCGAGATTTGACAGTCGATGTGTATCAGGTCAAGTTAGCTCCTTCGTACATTCAGGATAAGCTACAGAGGGAAGATAAAGAAGTGATTAATTTGGAAGTCATGAACGAAAAACATCGCTACATCATAAAGAGCCGGGACTGATCAGAATTCGAGTTTATTAACGATTCAGGAACGCAACTCGGCACCAAATTTGAATTGCTTACGTACCGACAGATGAGGATGAGCCTAACTGTGATGAGGATTCAATCCAAGGGTATTATTGCACGTGGAAAGCGAGTGCTCAGAGTCTGGGAACTTGTACACACGTGGCTAGCAAATTATGGTACATGATATGCACGACATGATCATAATACACGCTATCCCTTCACTCAACTCAATCACATAATACTTGAAGCTGCCAATAGACCAAAACAAAGAATTCCTAACCCAGAATAACTGCAGTGAACATGAGTATCGAAGAATGCCCGTTCAGCGTTTGGCGAAACGATATTTTACCTAAACCAGATTAGAATCTGTTACTTCTACAATCCTTCTTCATGACCCATTTTTATGCGGGAGAGGGGGGGGGGGGTAAAGTACGAAATATTAAAGAGCCGCACAGTTGGGCATAAGCGTAACGCCAAACTGTCCGCTAGTGTCGGTATATCCCTGTTAGCATACATGAAAAGAGACTTTGGAAGTAGCACCAAAGAAAAGGTATTCTTCTTTCGACCTTCAGACACGTATATTATCGATCAGCGACTCGTAAAGTACAAAATATCAATGAGGCACAGAGTTGGGTATGATCTCTTAGCGTGGCGCGAAACAGTCCACCAGTGTTCGTATATCTCTTTTAGCATGCATTGTTACACAACAAAACCACCAATTGTTAAAACAATGGTGGCTTCGGTTTTTCTGTTGTCCCTCCAAAGAATGACGGCTCTCAGTCCTTTCTCCTTCGTTAGAATCTAGTTTGAATATTGGCGCGCTGCGCTCCCCTCCCTCTGTTAGTATAAGTTACGCCACGCGCGGCGTGACGATTGGGCCCCGGGACGAGGTTCAGTCCCGTGGTCAGTTCGTCAGTTGTTAAACGGCCGGTGCCTGGCGAGCATCTCGCTCCGCTTTCGGCACCGGCCCCCGGGATCCAATTATAATCGTGAGTTCTAGTTAATCACCGACCGATGCGTAGTAAGCATCTCGCTCCGTCTACGGTACCTGCCAGCCGACTGGCCACCCTTCGGTACCCGGAGCACTTCGGGGCTCAGTACGTTTATCCGTCGAGACTCATCGCGTGCGTTTGCTGCAGTGCGGTTCCCTCTATTCGGAACGATCTTTGAAAAAGTCGTGTATTCGTTTTTCCTTTTATTCACCCTTGTTTCTGGACAAAATAAAGCCAATTTTTAAAAAGTGAAGTTCAGTGGTTTGTTTCTTTCTTCTTCATCGGAGAGGAATCCTACTCCTTAAGATGTCGGCGCTGTCTTCCGACGTGGCTCCAGGGAAACCCAGTACAGTAAGTATCTTTGGATAACTCAGTGCCCCTCCCCCCCTTTTCTCCAGTTCACTCTCTCTCTCAGGTGTACGAAATTCAGTTAAATGAACCTCACCCTCACGATTCTCCCTGTAGGATCGGAGGGCCATTCGTCCATTCTCACGATCCTCTCCGTAGGATCGGAGAACGATTAAATTTAATTCAACTTCGTCCCTTCTCACGATCCTCGCCGTAGGATCGTAGAACGATTAACTTAACATAAACCAAATCCTTCCTCACGATCCTCTCCGTAGGATCGGAGCTCGTTTAGTTTTCCCCTTTAACGTCGTTACCCTTTCTCTCGATCCTCACCGTAGGATCGGAGAACGATCGAAAAATTAATTAAACCGAATCTTTCTCACGATCCTCATCGTAGGATCGGAGAATAACGGGATTCGGAAAAATTCAAACCCACTCAAGATCCTCTATGTAGGATCAGAGTTCGTTTGATTTCATCTTTAACGTCATTACCCTTTCTCTCGATCCTCACCGTAGGATCGGAGAACGTTCAAATTAAATTAAACCTCGCGCTTTCTCACGATCCGGACCGTAGGATCGGCGGGCGATTAAATTAAAGTAAACCAAGCCCTTTCTCACGATCCTCCTCGTAGGATCGCAGACTAATTGAATTAACCGTATAACTTCGTGACCCTCTTCTCACGATCCTCCCCGTAGGATCGGAGAATGACTGAGTTTAATTCAACCCCGCCCCTTCTCACGATCCTCATCGTAGGATCGGAGACTAATTGAAGTAACCGTGTAATCTCGTGATCTCTCCTCTCGATCCTCTCCGTAGGATCGGAGGTCAAGGCGACTCCAGCAGTTTGAAGGTTCCTCGCGATCCTCCCTGTAGGATCGGAGGCCGCTACCCCCCGCGGTCCTCACACCATATAAGCGACGTCCCTCTTCTTTTGTTGGGTAAACTTAATGAGGTACCTTCTTACTATTTTTTACCTTAGCAGCATGAAAAGCGACTTTGGACGCAATACCAAAGAAAAAGTATTTTTCTCTCGAACTTCAGACACGTATATTATCGATCAGGGTGTCCTAATGTATAAAAAATCAGTGAGGCACCGAGTTGGGCATGATCCCTGAGCGTGACGCCAAACAGTCCGCCAGTGTCGATATATCTCTGTTGGCATACGTGAAAAGAGACTTTGGACGTAGCAACAAAGAAAAAGGGTCCATTTCTCGACTTTTTGGCATAGAACAACATATCCAAAATTCAGAAAAATTCACCGAGACCTTTCTTCAATGTATTTGGTGCGGGTCCTTTGCGAGCGTGGAATGAACATCGAAAGTCGCGCCAGCTCTTTTAATCGCCGGTTAGGACTTTAAATTTTCACTTTTAATTTTGTTAATTTTCGAGCTTCGATTTGTAAAAACCATGCTACTACTACATAGGTTTTGAGTGCCAATTCCTGTATGATTTTAGACGGGTTACCGATAATATGGCGAACGTTTTTATTATAATTTCGTACTGAGGGATCTCTCAGTAATGTAATAAATTGATTCTGACCAGTAATCTGAAAAACTCTTCTTCTTTGATTCTATAGTTATATATACATTTTTTTGGTTCAATGACTTTAAAAACTATTCAGGAATTTCGAATAATTTTTTTCATAATTTAAATTCTTTTAATAATTTTATACAGATATATTTGTCAACGAAATTCGCATCACGTACATCCATTGTAGTTTTAGAAGTATATTTCGAGAATAAAAGGCTAGGTTACCTGTGTACACACATATGCACGATCTCGGCCGAAAAAGTACGATCTTTCCCAGTCTGAATTTTCACAAAATATATGTCTTATATTCCTGTGTGGTACTTACCAATAGAATCAACTGGAGGTGGAGGATCCGATGTCTCCGGAGTCTTTTGTAGTATTTCGTTAGCAGCCGTTGGAAGTATTTGGAATGGACTACCTTCTACTGTCACATTAGTACTATTGGGAACATACAAAACTGAATTATATACTGAATTAAATTATTATGTTAACGTACTTCTAACGTTACTCTGATGTGGACAGGGGAATGATTAAACACATTGAACAACAGTCAGTTAGTTTAATAATAATGCAACAATTTATTCAGCACTAATAAATCACTCCTCGAGAATACACGATTAATACCGATACTGCAGCCTGAGATAACCAACTCTCTCTCGTACACGCACTTCTAGGCGTACGGCGGGCTGACCGAAGCGCTATCCCCTCTTTCCTTCTATAATTACGGACTCGCTCCCCGTCGGTACACGCTACGCCCTATCGCGGCTCGCAAAAGGAATACATGTGATTTCCTAACAATCGGCCATCCTACTTTAATTTTGTCTCCAAATAAGTGATCACTACACAAGTTTTTTTTTCAAATCTCAATCGAATAATCGAATAATAACAAACAAATGCACTCGTCAAAGGAATAATGTTAATCATAGTCTCGCAAATATTTCGGCTTTTGTCTCTATCTCTTCGAAAGATTATTACAGTTATTAATCGCTCTCACCTTTCCATCTGAGATCTTTACAGTATCTTTGTTACTATATTTTTCGACTTCAGACTCAGAATCATTCTCATTCTCACTCTCTAATACATAATCGTCAGTTTCTATTTCATGACCCATCCAAACCGTCAGCTGACTGACACTCGCCGTTGTTTCAAGACCTCGATCACCGGATTCATTTAATTTCTTCAAACGATAAGTATCACTTGGTTCAATGCCTACACCTACTAACGGCCCTGTGTAAGCAGACTGAAGTTTTGTCGAGCGTCCACTCGATTCCGGATTTCTCTTCATGTACACAATATCACCTAGTTTATACGTCACATTAACTCGCCGATATTTATCAAAACGTTTCTTATACTTTGCTTGTTCGATTTCAATTTGGTCTCTTATTTGCTGTTGAATTACGTTTGGCGGTGTATAAACTTCACTTTTGCCTGTTACCGCGCGCAAATGAGCATCATCAAAACGAGGTAAATATCCTAACAACGACTCATACGGTGTCTTGACAGTTGCGGCGCAAACACTTGAATTAATATCGCGTTCGATTCTCTTCAACACGCGATCCCAGTTTTCTTCTCCCCTTTCACTCGCAGCAATTTTCATTGCAGGAAGAAGATTTTGATTCACACGTTCGATCAGCCCATTTGCGAGTGGATGTCGGCTGGAATTAAGAGTATGTTTGATAACGTACTGATTAAAAAATTTCTGGAAGTGTTGCGACGTGAAATACGTCCCACGATCTGAAATTATACGCCCTGGAGCTCCAAAACGTTGTATGAAATCAACAAACTTTTTGACAGTATCCGTCGCTTGAACTGACTTTACAGGCTCTAGGACTACAAACTTGGTCAAGTTATCGATTAAAACTTTAACATACGTATTGTGGCGTGCTGTAGTCGGAAAAGGTCCGAGATGATCGACATGAATAATTTCAAAAGTCCTACGCCCCGGCGCGATCGGGTGTAGTTCGCCTTACTGCAGCCCTTCTTTGTGTTTAGCTTGAATACACTCTAAACAATGTTTGATGTGCATGCGTACATAGCGTCTCATTTTTGGAAAGTAAAAGCACTTACTTATTCTCGCTACCGTTTTATCTAAACCGAAGTGGCTGCTCAGATCATGGTAATGACTTACGCATGGCATCCGGTACCACATATAACTTAACTTCTTTCCCTTGGCGTGAAACTCTTTGATACAATAACCCATCATGTTATATAAAGTTTTTGACTCTAGTTCTTTCCACTTTATCCCTTTCTGACTCTTTCTTTCTCAAAATGTAAACTATCTCTAAAATTTTCGGGCCTGATCGCTGAAAAACAAGAATTTCATCTTCTGGAGTTTGTACGCTTAATACCTGAAAAGTCACTGGAGATTCGCTATAAACTGGTGCTCGTGAGAGAGCATCAACATGTGCCATCTGTACGCCACTGCGATGCTTTATTTCTAGCTCGAATTCTGACAGCTCACTCAGCCATCGTCCAATCTGTGCATTATTCGTTCTCCATGCATTTATATGAACTAGACTTTAACAATCTGTTACTATGACAAATTTTATACCTATTAAAAACGATCGCAACCGCTGTAACGCCCAAGCTATTGCCATCAACTCTAAAGACTAGAGTGATATTTCGCTTCCGTTTCTATCGTGCTTCTACTGACCGCATAAACCAAATGTAACGGTTCGTCTTTTTCCGCTGTACTAATATTGCTCATAGGCCTGGAGATGAAGCATCTGTGTGCAACTCTGTGTGATTAGCTTTAGCGTTGTACAATTTTAGAGACGGTTTCGAGATTAGTTTAGTTTTAATTTCGGTAAAAGCTTGCTCCTGGGTTGACTCCCAGATAAAAGCACTTTCGTTTTACAACAAACCAGTTAATGGTTTGATTATTAATGCAAAGCCTACCACAAATCATTTGAAAAAGCTTGATAATCCAATAAATCTACGGAGTTCGTGCTTGTCTTTCGGTCTCGGAAAGTCTTGGATCGGTTTTATTTTTCGCTCGCTGGGTAAAATTTTTCCATCACCTATTACATAACCTAAATACTCTACTTGGCGCATCCCGAATCGACATTTTCCTATATTCAGTGTGAGTTTTGCGTCTCGTAACATGTCTAAGATTTTCTGCAGGTTGATCATTAACTGATACCAACCCTTCGCATAAATGAAGATGTCATCAAAGAAATGGAAAGCTATGCCTTGTCTACGCGCAGGACCAAGAATTCTTTGCATTAATTTCGCAAAATATCGCGGCGCATTGGCTGGACCAAACATAGCTCTCTCAAACTGTCAAGTCTGAGTCTCTGTCGTGAAAGCGGTATACTGTCTAGAGTCTTCGTCTAAAGGCATCTGTAGATACCCGCACGCTAAATCAAGTGTAATAAAAATGTTAGCTTCATTCAGCTCTTCAAGCAAATCGTCAAAATTCGGTATCGGATGAGGCATTAGTTCAGTAATTTTGTTTAATTTCCGATAGTCTACAACCATTCGCACGGTACCGTCTTTCTTACGCCTTATAAAAGCTGGTCTTGCAAAAGCTGAATCGGTTTCAGTGACGATGCCTGCTTCTTCATATTCATTCACGATTTTCTCGAGGTTAGCTCGATCACGAGCATTCAAGCGATACGGTTTACAGTTAATCCACACTTCTTTCTCAAGATCAATTTTCATAGTCATTTTATCCGTTTTTCAGATTTCATTTACTATTTTAGCAATACAATCGCGATAGAAATTAAGCACTTTCATCAATTCGCTTTTCTGCTCGCTCGTCACACTTGCCTCCGTGAATACGTTTTACCCGTTTATCGCTTTCGTATATTACAGGCATTTCTATTTCTTGCGTATCGATACTAACTTTAATGAAATTTACTTCTCCCGGTTCTAGTGTTAACTTCTCATTTGCAATTACTTTCCCGCTTTCCCCTTTGTCAAATAATTCTGAGTCAATATCATAAAATGTCAAATCATAACCTTGTCGAACGTATTTCAAGTCTAACACTTCAGTAAAGGGACGCCCCAAAATAATATCAAACTTTTGTGTGTCATCCGGAACGATACGTAAACAAAGTTTGCGTGGTTTCAGGTCTTCAAAATGCACAATCTCAACAACCATCCCCATTGACTCTATATCGCTATTACCAAACCCTATCAATCTCGAATGCGCATTTATCATTCGCGGATAAACTTTCGTTCTGATTTATCAATTGATGTATTGTGAACGGTATTAATTTCTTCTATCTCGACTTTATTTTCTTTCAGCGAACACCGCGACGCTACATGCCCCGATTGTTTACATTTGTAGTAGGTTCTTTGACGCCTCGGTTGTCGACAATCACGCGCCAAATGTCCCCCCTCATTACAATTATAACATTTTCTCAAACCTCGATTCTCTGCTGAAGACTCTGCTGCGACGTTCCTGCTGGGCTTACCTCCGTTTTGTTGTGTTGACCTGGATGAACCTGTTGTTGAATCTGCGCTTCCGGTTGTGGCCACTTGACTCTGCAACTCGTTCATATTTCCATGTCGGCACTCCACTGCTCGCTCTCTCGGCGATTGTCGTAGATTTTCTCAATTTTCACTAGATCCTGCAGCATTATATCGGTAGTTTCATAGTTTGTGCCAAGTAAATATTTGGCAAGATCACGCGGCCATAGTCCAGCGACGACTTCCTCACTGATTTCCTTGACTGTGAAATGTAATCCATTGCCCAAGCAGACCTTGTCAAATAAATAGTCTTGCAGACTTTCACGCGCCCTCTGCGTATGTGTCATCATTGCCTTTAGTTTTTCACTGCGCGTGCGCGCATATGTGAATGCTGCAACAAAAGTATCTTCAAATCCTTGGAAAGTTGTAATGGCGACTTGTTTCCCCATAAGCCATTTTCTAGCTCCACCACGCAAGCGAGCTTTGGCCACAATGAATGCAACTGCATCTGACCACCCATGAAGCTGTTTTGAATTTTTCAGATCGTTGATCTATGCTCGGGCTCGTTCAGGACCTTCGTTACCGTGAAATTTAGTAATGGCGTCGTGCACGTTGGAAATCGGAATTAGTTGATTCTGAAGGTGCTGTCCTTGTCTTTCTTGCATTCGGGCAAAAAATTCCGTCTGCTGTCTCATCACTGCACCGATCGAATTAAGGATTTGTGCCATGTCCGCCGATGCACCATTGTCCAAAATTTGAGGCCCACCAGCCTGATTCTGTGTGTTTGTCTGTAAGCGCTGCACTTGGCTTTGCAACTGTTCAATTTGTCGTTGAAATTGCCGACGTTCTTCTTCTCGTTTTTCCTTCTGACGCTCAAACTCGGCCAATGCCGACCCCAAGTTCTCCGCCATTTTGGTTTTCCGCAGAGAATTAACTAGGTCTTTCCCCACAAAACTGTCCAACTCGTCCTGCTCCTCTCCACTCATGAACACCCTCGTCTCATGAAGGCACTCACTGCTTGCCTTACCACAAAGCTCATAACACTAAACTTACACTTTACGCTATCAAAAACTGTTTGAATTCATTCAAATCCTGATCGCGCCTGTCCCATCTCACTTCTGAATTGTTAACGTACTTCTAACGATACTGTGATGTGGACACTGATGTGATGTGGAAACTGCAGCTAGCTGCCTGAGATAACTAACTCTCTCTCGTACACGCACTTGTAGGCCTGATTGGCACAACCATTATACTCGTTGCTAGCTCGCAACCAACTGAACTGTATGGCGGGCTGACCCAAGCGCTATCCCCTCTTTGCTTCTATAATTACGGACTAGCTCCTCGTCGGTACACGCTATGCCCCACTATAGGTCAAATTGCATTTTTCTGATTTAAAATCTAATATAACGAGAAAGAATAGAGATAACTCAATAAATTTTTTTAAAAATAAAGTTAATGTTACGTAGATTGAAGGAAAATATGTAAGAATGCTTACATTGCTTATTGTGGGGGTTGAAGTAAGGGTTGAAGTTGAGCATGTTTGAAAAATGGATAACCTTTTGCTTTTCTTTTGACTGAATCTCAAAGGGGAATCATGATATCGATACAAATTTTTTCTTAGATTGTAGTAAATGTAATGCAAATTGAGGAAAAAATTGTTAGGATACTATCAACTTCTAAATTAGGGGTTGAAATAAAGAGTCAGTGGCTAAAAATCAGAAAATTCGCTGAAAAACATTGTGAAGGGTTTTCGTAGATGGTAAAAACGATTCAAATAACCATTTCTTCAAAATCCTCAACTGTATGGATAATCTCTTGCTATCATTATCCTTTCTATGGGTGGGAATGGACAGCGAGAATCTGAAAACGCAAAATATCGGAGAACAGAATTGCAAATGGTTTTCGTGGGGGTTGAATATCATTTCGACAACCATTTCTGCATCATTCTCTACTTTGTGGATGGTTTCTCGTTTTCCCCACTCTAGGGTATATTCGAAGAAGGCGTTTTAAAGACCTTATTATAAAAGTGATATTTGGAAAATAATAGTTTATAACTAGTAATTTTTTACTGCTAATCAATTAATGTTCATTAAAATTTTGTAATGATAATTTTGTTTTGACACAACACTCTTTCTTATTTTAACAATGATTCTTCCATCAAATTTTATTACTGCTATCTTCAGGTTTAGTCCTCTGTCTAAAAATGCAATTTTTTCGGTTGAATAATTATGTTTATTATGATACTTATTATTAGAATAATTTTTAACACCCACGAAAACCCTTTACAATGTTTTTCAGCGAATATTCTGATTTTTAGCCACTTACGCTTTATTCGAACCACTAATTTAGAAGTTGATGGTATCCTAATAATTGTTGTCTTAATCTGCATTACATTTACTACAATTAAAAAGAAAAATTGTATCGATATCATGATTTCCCTTTGCGATTCAGCAAAGAGAAAAGCAAAAGGTCATCGATTTTTTAAACATGCTCAACTTCACCCCTTACTTCAACTCCTACAATGAGCAATGTAGGCATTCTTACATATTTTCCTTCTATCCACTTAACATGAACTTTATTTTTAAAAAAAATTTGTTGAGTTATCTCTATTCTTTTTCGTTATATTAGATTTTAAACCAGAAAAATGCAATTTGACCTATAGTGCGCCCTATCGCGGCTCACAAAAGGAATATATGTGATTTCTTAACAATTATATAATATAATTATATATACATAAGAAGCCCAATTTTATTCGTATTTTAGGAGACATGTGACAAGAAAATAGTAAATTGTATAACAAGTGCGAGAAGTTGACAACTTCACACGAGTGGAATGGTTTCTTGCACGTCGTCCCATGAGTTAGGATAGGCCGTGTCTACTTGCTGTCAAGGGGAGAAAAGAAGGTTTAAAGACTTAAAGATATTATACTATAGATATAATATGCTATTTTAAACATGGCAAAATTTGGACTTGATAAAATTGACTTTTTTTTAGAGTTAGAATTTGCCATTTCCAATACATTTTTAAATTAAAGTACTTATAAAGTAAGTTTTTATTCAACAGTAACCAGAAATGATTTTCCGTACTGCTCTACTTGATTAAATACTTGAGTATTGAAAACTATTAGGAACTTGGCGTACTCTCTAATGCGACGATGCGCAGTGGTTTAAAACAGGAATTTACTGTTCAAAATCGGCTATAGCTTATAATTCTTAACCGACTTCGATGCTTTTTAAATGCTCAGCATTAAATAAACAAGAAATGGCTATACACTTTTTTCTGTGTGAAAATGATTAGTTTTTAAATTTGTTTATAATGATGCTATGTCTCGCTCACGTCGCATGCACCTTCTTCCTTACTCTTTATCCCAGTACTTATTCCATTCTTCCTTATTTCGACATCTCATACACGCAATTAATTTTTGAGATCCTCTTTCCTCTTTTGCCTCCAAATATTTTGCAACTCCCACTAGCTTTATTCAATTACATTTTCCATTATATCTCACCTCAGTTAATTTACTTTCTATTCCTTGCTTAAGACTCCTCTATCCATTCATTTTACAGGGTATGTTGCATAATTAGTAGGGCCAAATTTCTATAGCCCAGACAGAGCAATAGGCGAAGTTTTTTACGGGCAGGATGGGTGATGGGGGTATCAGGGACCAAATGCATGCTCGAACAGTCGCCTCCGAGCATTTGCGGAGTATATATCGCGCGAGAAGTGAACCCTTTTTGTAAGCATCCGTCACGCTCTCAAAATTGACCGCGTGCTCGAGCAGCGTTGTGCAGTGAAGTTTTGTGTAAAACTTGGAAAGTCAGCAACCGACACTTTCACCATGATTAAGCAGGCGCACGGAGAGAATGCAATGAACGGATTAGCTATTTTCGTCTGGCGCTGCTCGAGCGTGCGGTCCATTTTTTGAGAGCGTGGCAGAAGCCTACAAAAAGGGTTTACTTCTACCACGATATTTATTCGACAAATCCTCGGAGGCGACTGTTCGGATTGCGAATTTGGATTCAGCGAACCCGAAAACATATGATAGACCTAGTCAGACTCCAGGGGTAATTTTCACGATTTTTTTTTGTGGAGCTGTGTTATATAGCGTTCTGTTACTCACCATGTGTTCAGGAATTGTAATCTGGCTTGAACTGAACCGTAGTTTCAGAAATATTCAAATTTTTTCGCCTCTCGATGAAGCAGATTAGCAAAATTCTTCGTTGTAAGTTTCAGCAGTTCGTCGTTCAACATTGATCTAATTAGTGGTGGCTCAGTTATTTTAAGAGACTGCCAATTAATAAGATCAATGTAGTCTTTGGCTAGGAGATTCAATTGAGGATTTACGAATTTTCTCACTCCTTCATTGGGAGGCTATCTTGCCGTCATGATGCCATACACAGCCAACTTGCGAACTTTAAGCCTCTCATCACATAGCATACTAAGAAGCAGATTCTCCGAATAAGCGAAGTATACATTATTTTGAATCACGTTGTCTACTACTTTGCTGAGATTATCTTCAAGGTACCTGGTTCGAATAATACTTTTTCACAGATGTTTGGGAGCATCTATGAGGCTTGGGTCACACTTGATCTCAAACCACACAGGTACATGGATACGCATGATAAATTTGACTAGAAGTCCTAATTCGAAAGACGGATGTTCTGTCGCTACATACTTTCGAAGAGATCGACTGGCTAATGTCAGCCATCTGGCATGTGACAAGTTCCCAGGATTTCTTTGAGCAAGGTCTTCAGAAAACTCTCCTGTGCTAATAGCTCTCCATATGTCCAGAAGGTACCTTTGATCAGAACTTAAATTATTGGTGTTAACTATTGGCACGTCTGAACATTCGTAGGCATCAAAGTAAAGTACGGGAAGCTTCTCACAAAATTGTAGAGACTTACCAATTGGTCCTGAGAATTCGTTTGGTCCACTAGTTTTACCATCAAGTTCTGTGAACGCGTGTTTCAGTGGTGGCTCGTTGCCGTGAAGCTCGCAAATAACTCATTGCAATGATCTTCACAGGGTCATTTCTAGCCTTCGAATGATGCCCGAATGCATGCCTGTATTCGTAGGACAACCGTCACATCCCATACACTCTAAACTTGAGAGATCACTTTCTTTTTCAGCGAAAAATTCTAACATGGCATTTGAAACACCCTCAGCTGACGTAGATTTCAATGATACATGTCCCAAATACGAACTCCCAGGCTCCTGAATAAAAAAAGTATGCTCTTGTCGTTCCATTATTTTATGTGATGGTCTGTCATTCATTTCTTCCAATACTATTGTCAAATCCTTTTCGCCATCGAAGTAAAGAGCTTTAATTCCTGAAGCTGATGAGAGTTGATCTTTCTACAGTCCTCTAGGAGCTTTTTTCATTTCGCGAGATATTTCACTTTTGTCAAAAACTAATCCTGCTACTTCAGGAAGATATTTCCTTATGTCATATAGGATTGCGGAAGACAATGCTGCAGCAGATATATCTCCTATGGCATATCTATCGCAAAGTTGAGAAAACATCGGACACTTTATTCTTGTTTGACTTGTTTGTTTATTCTCGTGTTCTGCAACTTCACTTATATAAGCGTTTTCTTCGGCTTCCACTTACTGTCGCTTCATATTAACTTCATCTTCACCTCTTACCGTTTCACCCATACGCTTTAGTCGACCATCGTGATTCTCTGTAATACTAGAAGGTGTAGAATCAAAAGTTGATTTCATCATCCTACAAGACTCACTGATCTACAAGAAAAGCTCTGAAACATTCAGAAGTTTGGCCTGTCCAACTGCAATCATCTTCGCATTTGTAAGTCGATATATCAAGGAGACTATCCTTTTGTTGCAGGAATAACTTCAACTTATTTTCGAAGCTCGGTTTACTTTTGTCCCTGTCATGTTACCTCTTTAAATTATTGAATTCGTCGAGATCCTTCTGGATTATCTGCATAATTCTTTTATCAGTAACGATGGGGATAGAAGCACAGTTCTAAATATTATTAACTTTCTTACATACTAAATTGAGAACAGTTGAAGCAGATGGATGTTTTCCGAATTTATGAAACATCGTCTCATATTCAAAATAATAATTTCTCATGACTTGCAAGTAAGTGGGTAACTTCCTGTGATTTAAATCACAGCAAACTCCAAAAATCTCGCATTTTCTGAAGCTCATGTGAGCCATTTTTCTAAACCTAACACGATACTCACACGAAATCACAAAAAACATTACTTTCTTTCAAAAGGTAAGAAAACAAGACAAAAGGTTGTGAACAGAAGGAACAAATAGGGTTTTCGAGTTTTTATCATTTTTTTCAACTTTAAATCCACTGCGGAAACATAGGAACATTTATCACGGGATATACGCTACACAGTTACGAATTTAGTTGCCGTATACAACTTTTCCAATCAGTTTGGACCTTAAAAATATTTTTTCCCTAAAAAATAATGAGAATTATGCGATTTTTCATCATTTTCATGTATAAAATGGATGCAGGTGAGGAAGGAATTCTTTTTTAATAAAACTTTAGGGGAATTATTTTGAACTCAGATGACAGCTTTTCTACCCCCTTCCAATTATAAATTCCAAAATAAGTTTTTCACTACATGTACAATGTACACGCATTAAGAAATTTATTTTTTAGATGGGCCACTTATTTTGTGCATGAACACAAATTACAACAATATATTTTTTTGAAATTAAGGATATCATTTTCTTTTCGGGAACGCTTTTCGGACAGCAAAATACAGCAAAGTGAATAAAATATTTTATCCTATCTTGATGCCCGCAATTTTTACAGCTGCAAGTTTTGGAGTGGAAATTTTAGCCTTAAATTTGACATTACTTTTGCGCTCACTACAAAATTCACTTAATGCAGGGTAAACTTCTCCGGCTCAACATACTGTTCGATTTACGTAAGCATATGATAGTGTGCTTCAAGAAGTTTTGGAGTAAAGTACGATGGCGAAGATGGCATTTTGCCCAAAAACTAACATTTTTGGATTTTTGAATGTGTGATACTTCGAAATAGTATATTGCGTATCAAGCAGGAGGCGACGAGCTTTTCGTGACGAGCCCAAAAACAGTGCACGTATCACAAAATGGCCTCCTACAAGACAAGCATGATACTTTTTACAAAAGGTCATGAAAAGGCAATAAGTTCCGCCAAAGGTGGCGTGTGAGAAGGAGATTACTGCAACGCAAGCTCAATGAGAAGGTTACAAGCCGCTGGGTAGCGTCAGCTGCTCTAGTCAAAGTTCCGCGAAAATTTGAGTTGGATAAATGGAAAATTGCTCTTTTTAATACAAATTAATAATAAAAGTTTCTATCCCATTCACAAAACAAGTTGAAAGTTTAAGTTAATCAGTTTGAAAAGAAAGAATGAACATTTGTGTATAATAGAAGCGTTTTTTCATTTGTCCAATTTGACTTTATGTGGAACTTTGACTAGAGCAGCTGGTGCTACCTAGCGGCTGTAAGCTTCCCTATCACTAGGTGGTGAGACGAGTACGCTACAGTTATCGCTTGAAACATCGACCTATCTTCATCTTTATCTTACTAGAATCTAACTATGTCCATTTCAACTCTTGTAAAATATAAGAATGCTTATGAAAAAGAGTCCTTTTCGTATTTGTGACGTCACGGCACTCTAAGGAATAGTCATTTCTTGCGTCTTCATTCACATCGTACGAAACACGCCATTTCACATTCAGGCCATAAGCATCAAATATGCTTTTTTCATGATAGTGTTGTGAAAAATTTAGTTGCCCATCTTTTTTCTTTATATGGCGTCTATCGAACGCGTAAATCTAATATAAATTTGAGTAACCTATGCTCTACTGAACTAGAATGATTATCGCGGAACTTTCAAAAATTGTGCAGAAAAGCTGTGAGATTGATTTCAATTTCGAGCTGGTGACAAATATTACACAGGTATATTTTTGGGATTTGACTCGTATTATATGTTATATCTTTTCATGAGGCTTTCTGTAATGACTGTAAGCTTTTGTTCATATTTCAGACAGTAACTATATGGAAACGCCTATATACAAGTGTGTCCCAGTTTTCAAAATACAGTTTTGAATTCCAAAAAAAAACTGGAGTCAAAAATAAATTTTTTTTTCAAAGTTAATGATTACCGAGTGATTAACAACTAAAGATTAACCAAAAAGAAGCACGCGTTAGATGGCTTTCAGTCCATGTGTCATCGACGAGAGTATGCCTAAAATAGTTCGGTTCGTATAATTTCCCTTATATTCGCTTTTCAAGTAGGTGGTTATCTTGAAGTATGTAGAATTTTCTTGAATTCTGTATGATTATCTTGAATTTTCTTGAATTCTGTAGAATTCTCTCGAATTATGAAGAATTCTCTTGAATTCTGTAGAATTCCCATAAACACTTTTGAATTCATTTTTCAGGGAGCAACTTTGCACAAGCCCAACTGTGCGTTGTGGGCTGGTTGTACAACTGTGCACCAGCCCATCTTTGCATGTGCAAAGATGGTATACTCCCAACTGTAGACGTTGAAATTAAGATGTGCGCATCGAATGCTAGAAATTTTTTTCCATCTCCTGCTACAAGAAATCGAAACTTTCCCTACTGAGGGAAATCGGGAATTTTTTGTAGTACTCAAATTCTTTGGACCCCACGATTTTTTGATCTACTTAGTGACCAAGCGGACCATGTTCTGACATCTTTAGAAAACCACCCTCATAGCTCCACTGGTCTGAATTTACTTTGAGGGGTATTAGAAATTCTTTTACATCCCCTACTTAGGGAAATCGAAAAATTTTTGCAGTAATCAAGATCTGTGGCCTCAATGATTTATTGATCATCTGATTCACCAAAGGAATAATGTTATAACTTCTGGAGAAAACTAGCCTCAAAGTGAAAATCATCTGAATTTAATTGGAGGGGGGTTAGAAATTTCTGTTCATCCCCTACCAAGCGAAGCCGAACTTTTTATGCTGTAATCAAGTTCTTTGGAACGAATGATTTTTTGTTCAACTGAATTACCAAAACGATCATGTTCCCACCTCTCCAGAAAACCACTTCTGTAATAAAGCGGATCTGAAATAACTTTCCGGGGTATTAAAAAGTTTTCCTTATCCCCTACTAAAAACCATCGGAAAATTTTTGCAGTAATCAAGTTCTATGTGCCCAATGATTTTTTGATTAACTGAGTGACCAAGGGGATTATGTTATAACGTCTTTGGAAAACCAGATCTAAACTTACACTAAGCTGAATTTACTTAGAGCGGTACTAGAAATATTTTATTATCACCTACTTAAGGAAATCGAAAATTTTTGGAGAGGTCATGTGAAACGTTTACGTAAGACTGAAAAGTCGCCTGCATAGGGTGCTAGCTGCGGTCCAAAAGATAGTTTTACTGAACACCTACCACATAGTCCGCTCACTTTCGGAATGTTATGGAACACATTCCTATACAAATTATTCACTTTTTTTTTAAATTTTACTAAATGGCAATGTTTTTAAATTTGAATCATATAGTATTTTAACGTGTTTTGTGACTATTGGATATGAATATGTAATGCCTCCTTTCTATTAATTTTATTCACTGACTGACCACTGCAGTTGACTTTGTCCGTACAGTGGCCTCAAAACCAGGTCTTTCAAGGACCTGTGATACGAATTTTACTCTACATTTATAAATAATAATACATCTTTATTCAATTTGGTACAAAAATCGGACTCTAATCAAAATGCCTTCCACATATTAGTCTTAATTATCTTTAGCCTGAGAGAAAATTATAAAATAAATAATCTTTATTAAGAAAATTCAACACAGAGGTGTATACAAGCGATAGTACGAGGGTTACCTTAATATCTTTGCACTTACTCTATCCTTTAGTTTCCTTATATATAGTTAAAAGTTTGTCAGAAGGACAACCGCAGGACTTCCACGGAAGCGGGTCCTAATCTGAAAAATTGCACCCGCTCCCAGCGAAATCGCGGTAAAATTTCAGCTGTAACCACTTCTTACGACCGTGAGATAGGTGGTTACAGTCTGCGACGAATTCAATACGATGATCCGGCAAAAGTTTCGTGCACCCTGACGACACGGAGCGACCCAAGGACGACCGCCTTCTGCATTTTCCCCGCAAGTGTCTCTGCTATGACGTTTTTGCCAACTGGTGCCGAAAATTTGATAACGAACATGGTTCGTTTCTCGAAGTTAAGGAGAACTATGTCAGGCCTTGAGTGTGCAACAGAAACAATTGTCGAGAATATGAAGTTCCAGTATATGAGGCACTTCTCATTTACGACAATTGACTCTATTTCCCTAGGAGCGTTTAGCGGAGCGGTATTTGGGCTAATGCCGTAAGAGTGACAGAGATGGTAATAAGGCACTCTTAGTGTACCATGGTGCTTGTAGATGTAGGTTGTCCCCACGTGAATAATCTCATGTGGGGACAACTAGCTCGGGGTGTGCATGAAACGCTCAGCAGCTATCAACGGGAATGTCTTGGCACAAAATGTGGCGACGTTATACTAGAGTGTAAGTGACACCGTCTTGACATGCCAAAATGAAACCCTCCGTGCCCGACTTCAAACCGGGTGATTCGAGGAAAGCAAACGTTAGCTCATACGAGATCCACTGATGTTTCACATTTCTGAGGAAAAGACTGTGAATCCACTTGTCGAGGAGCTATTCTAGGAAGTTTCCCTCCAGTGCTTTCTTGATTAGGGCCTTCAGGAGTGAGTACTCGAGATGGATATTGTTTGATGCATTTTGCTCGCCCTTGATACTGAAGTCAAGGCCAAGTGTCTTAGCAGTCTCCTCCGCTCTTTGTCCAGAACCGCTCCTTTGTCCACTTCTTCATTTTTTCTGACAATTTTAAGCAAAATGTCTTGTCCATTCGCAACTATATGTGCTGTACACAGAACAATCCTGTTGTGAAGACATTCAAGATTCAGTATTCTGCCACCACCTTGACGGCGTGAGATGTAGAGTCGCGTAACAGAAGACTTAAGGTGCATGCTTTTGTTTATGTGCATTACCTTTCGTGACCCGATATTAAGGGATCTGAGCTCGTCCTTCGTCCATGGATACATTACAAATGAATAGAGTACTACCGGGACGGCGAGCATATTCGTCGCAGATACTTTGTTCCTCGCCGAGAGTTCGGAAGCGCATATCCGTCGGATGAGACGTTTGTATCTGCATCGGAGAGTATGCTTTATAGATGTCACGTCTTGAATGCGGCTCTGTGGCACGCCCAGGTTCGTATAGGTCTCTATAGCGCCAAGGTGCCGTACAGCGCTTTTGTCGACGAGCTCAGGATCTTCGGGGATGTCATTCAGTTTTCCTAACTTCAAATTAACCTAGGCGCATTTCTCTAACCTGAACTCCATTCCAATCTCCTGAGTGTACTCTTTGACAGTGCCTAGAGCTAGATGTAGCTTTTCTTGATTTTTAGCATAGATCTTAAGATCATCCATCTAAAATACATGAGTGACCATATGCTTTCGCTTTCCAGGTTTGCCGCAGAGGTACCCTTCGAAATGGCGAAAAACGAGAGATAGTGGCAATAATGCGAGGCATAAGAGGAGAGAGCTCACGGTGTCGCCCTGCAACACACTTCTCTGAAGGGTGGAAATGTTAGTGATCACACGATATTTTCCAGATGAGATAGTAAATCTGGCATTCCAAAGCGGCAATAATCTCTCTATGCACCTCACGAGGTGTGGATGAACCTTTAAGTTTTCCAACAAACAGATGATAAGTCTATGGGAGGTTGGATCGAAAACTTTCCCGTCTTTACAGACATATCTATCGATAAACAGGTTCTTCCGACATCCTGCTACGCCTTTCTTTGCGTTGTTTGTACATCTCTCGCCACACAGGTCCAATTGTCCGAACAATCCTATCATTTCGGATAGCTGTGAAGATCTGATACAGTGTGTTCAGACAAGTTATTGGTTTGTAATTCTTAGGGTCAGCTAAGTTGCCTGTCTTCGGCAGGAGCACTGTCGGCCCTTCCACCAACCACTCCGGAATAGACTCTCCCTACTTTAGATATGAGGTGAAAATAGAGGTCAGATGCTGGTGGGTTGGAGGAAACTTCTTCCATCAGAAGGTCTTGATACCATCTGGTGCCAGAGCGGAATAGTTCTTCATGCCTCTTAATATGTTTTTCACCTCCTCGGCAGTGATAGGTGGGCATTCCTCCTCAGCTGTTATGAGGGAATTGCACAGCTCATTGACGCTATTTATATCCGTTGAGTCTTCTTGAAGTGGATGTTGGACCTCGCAGACTTCTCTCCAAAAGGCCCCGAGCTCCTCTAGTATGGGCGGATGGACGATAGCAACTGGAGGGTCTTGGAAGAGTCGAGATGGGTCAGACCAAAATTAATGATTGTATTTGACCCACCCCTCTCACCGCTCTAGACTTCTCCTAGCCTTAGATAGTACTCGTATTCTGTCAACAAAATGCTGTCTGACGGTGAGTAGCTTTGGCTTGTTGAATGTGTGATGAAGGATCCGCAGTTCGCGCGCGAACTGTCGAACCTTGGGAGTGAAAGTCCTGCCAGATTTTATATAGTCTATTACACACTGAATGCAGGACGCGAACAGCCTTGCGCAGCCTATCTTTGTGCTGAGTTGATGCATTCGTCTTTTGGTCTTATGATCAACCGTTGGTTTTGTTTTACGGTTTGCATCTACCAAAGCTCTCCCTGCATTATACACACTACAATTGATGGTCCAGAGGTCGCATTCTTCGGAAAAATCTCAACGAAGCTCGTCATACAGTTCAGCCAGATCTTTGGGTTTGAGAAAAAACTGAATGTTGATGTTTTTCCGGGTCCTGAAGCATCACTCTTCCTCTATTGGATGCCTGCTCGCGGCTGGTATCAGTGTCGTCTCTCTTTCTCAGTTGCCGGCTTGCTCTGGCTGCGGTTGAGTAGGCGCTACGCTTAAATAACCCCTTTTCTGGTGTTCCTCGACAAGGTTCGCAGACGTTTATGCGAAAAATTTGAGAGCTCTGGGTGTTTCTCGCACCACAGAGTATGCAGTCGCGCCATGTAACCTTTTCGTTCAGGGGCCAAACTGGTATCATAGCACTCCAGCCGGTCTCCCTCAGTCGATCCGTCATTGTTGTTCCCACGAAGCAGCTAGGGAAACGGGCTCATCCATCCTTGTAGAGCCCCGCATGCGAGGATAAAGCTGTATACTCTGAGAGGTCGCCCGGTATCCCTGGTCCGCGACTGCTTATTAATTATTGTAACCACATTCAGCAGTAATCCATGGTACAGGAACCTTCCATCCGCAATCCGAGGACGCGTTCGGTCGCTTCGTCATAGGCCATTCGGTTCGATTCCCAAGGAATCAAAACCGAAATATATATATTACTTACATATATATATATATATATATATATATATATATATATATATATATATATATATATATATCCTGGCAGGATCGCCATTCGGTTTCGGTTTCGATTCCCTTGGAATAGAACCGAAGAAATAACCCCTAAGCGAAGGTGTGAGAAACGTGCCGAAAGCTGCATGGCACCTGGGTGAGGTGTCTTTAACGGTGACTCTGGGATACCGGGCGACGTCTCAGAGTATCAGCCTTATCCTTGCTCGTGGGAACAACAATGAAACCAACAAACCACCAAAATGTTGTAGATGCGGTTCAAAACGATCGAACGCGCAGAGCACCCGACAATGGATCGGCAAACAATGCCGATCATCCTAGAGTTCGGGGTGCTGAAAATAATTTAGATGGAAACACGACGACGAACCGGCGAAACGCCCACATTGAGTGGACGGATCAACTTAAGAATGGCGTGCTAGACTGCTACGATGCCAGTATTATCCCTGTTCGCGGAGGCTTTATGGCGCGTATGCATACTCTGTGGTGCCAGAAACACCCAGAGGTTCAATACGTTTCGCATCAGTCTTTGTGAAATCGAGCCGACTACCTCCGGAAAAATGGATATGTACGCGGAGCGCTTCCTCAACCGCTGCTTGAACAAGCTGCAGACGAAGATGAAACGACATTAAGACCAACCGCAGAAAGCAGGCAACTTCTGGAAGATGATCGCAATTTCAGTACAAGGAGGAACATCAACATGCAAGTTCCTCTAAGCCCCAAGATCTGGCTGAAATGGATGCCTCCCTTCGTGGAGATGTCTCGCAAGAGTCCGACCTCTGGACCATCAATTGTTCAGTTTATGGTGCTGCGAGAGCTTTGGCTGATTCAAATCGACGGCTGAACCCGAAGATGGATCAGAAGATCAGACGACGCTTGCATCAACTGAACAAGAAAATTGGATGGGCAAGACAGAATGCGTCCCGTGTTCAATGTGTGATTGACTACATAACATCTGGTAGACCGTTCACGGAACACAGCATATTGTTGACAAAATAAGGCTGTTATCTGACGCAAGGAGCAGGATACAGAAGAGGGAGAGATGGAACAGGGAGAATCAACAGTTTCTTGCTGACCCATCACGCCTCTTCAGTGATCCCCCTGTTTTTGTAAAAAATCCACCTAAGCCCAAGGAGGTAGAGACTTTTTGGAGAGAGGTGTACAAGATCCCGAAAACACTAGAGTTGAAAGAAGATACTGACAATATCATCCGCTTCACGGAGTTTTGCGACAGCCTCATAAAATCTGAGGAGGAGTGCCCATCGGTCACTGCCGAAGAGGTGAAGAAAGCACTTAGAGGCACGAAGAACTTTTCCGGTACTGGACCAGATTGTATTGAGAACTTTTGGTGGAAGAAGTTTACTTCTATACACCAACATTTGGCCCGCATATTCACCTCATATTTAAAGTCGGAGACACCCATTCCGCAGTGGCTGGTGTAAGGACGTACTATACCCCCATCGAAAAAAGGCAACTTGTCCAGACCAGAGAATTACAGGCCAATAACTTGTTTAAACACACTGTATAAGATCTTTACAGCTGTCCTAAACAACAGGATCGTTCGACGAATTGAGCCTGTATGGCGAGAGATGTACGAACAACGAGGCTCGGAAAAAGGTGTAGCAGGCTGTCGAGAGAACCTGCTGATTGACAGGTGTGTCTGTAAAGACGCTGCCGCCCATCAGCGCGTCCTGTCAATGGCCGGGATTGACTACCGGAAAGCTTTCGATTCAAACTCTCATAGACTTATCATCTGTCTGTTGGAAAGCTTGAAGGTACATTCACACATAGTGAGATGCATAGAGAGACTGATGCCTCTTTGGAAAACTAGATTTACCATCTCATCTAGGAATCATCGTCTGACGACGAACAAGGTCACCTTCCAGAGGGGCGTCTTTCAAGGGGATAGTATGAGCCCTTTTCTTTTTTGCATCACACTTCTGCCTCTATCTCTCGCACTACGAGATTCTTCTGGATACCTCTGTGGCGACACTAATCAGCGTGAGCATAAGGTCACTCATGTATTTTATATGGATGACCTGAAGATCTATGCCGCTGGTAAAAGCAAACTTCAAACTGCTATAAATATCGTCAAGAACTACACAGGAGCGATTGGGATGGACTTTGGTTTGGACAAGTGTGCCAAAATTAATTTGAAGAAAGGAAAGATTACTGACGTTCCCAAGGACCCTGAGCTTGTGGATATAAGTGTTATTAGACATCTTAACACTGGAGAGACCTATACATACCTGGGCGTTCCTCAAAGCCGCATTCAGGACGTAACATCAGTGAAGGAGTCTCTCCGAAACAGATACAAGCATCTTCTTTGACAGACTTGGTCTTCCAATCTGTCGGCGTTGAACAAGGTATCTGTGACTAACATGCTTGCCGTCCCGGATCTACTCTACTCGTTTGGGGTGGTTCAATGGATGAAGAACGAGCTTAATACCCTTGATGTCACCACGCATAAGATCATGCATATCCATAAAAGCTTGCATATCAATTCGTCAGTTCCGCGATTATACATTTCACGCCGTCAAGGCGGACGCGGACTTCTGAATCTCCAATGTCTTCATAACCGAATTGTTTTAAGTACAGCTTATATCGTTGCGAATGGCAGAGATCCTCTCCTAAAGATGGTCATAAACCACGAGATGATTGGCGAAGGAGCGTTCCTTTACAAAGCCGCGGAGCAAGCTGCCGAGGCCCTTGGCCTGAATTTCAACATCAGAAATGAGGAAAGTGCATTACTCCATCTAGATGCTTCACGTCTAAAAGCCGAAGTAAAGAAAGCAGAGGTTAGAAAATTTCACCAAGAGCTACTCGACAAGCATATGCACGGAAAATTTCACAGAAATGTAGAAAAACAGTCCTTGTCAAAGGAGCAAACTTTTGCTTTCCTCAAATCATCAGGGCTCAATTCAGGTATAGAGGGCTTCATTCTCGCATGTCAGGACGGTGTAATCTCCACCTTAGCATACCGCGCCCGCATTTTATGTCAAGAAGTTCCCAGTGATAGGTGAAGAGCGTGTCATGCACACGTTGAGTACCTAGAACACATAATATCGGGGTGTCCGACCCACGCAGGAACAACGTATATCTATAGACATAATGCGGCCCTAAGAGTACTTTATTACCACCTTTGTCGCTCTTACGGTGTTGGTCGCGACCCTGCCCTGCCGAACGCTCCAAGGGATATAGAGTCAATTG